>JAMKCH010033781.1:0-15993 GCA_023653785.1 Ophioderma brevispina | reverse complement strand
AGTACATTCTGCAATTAATTTCATATTCAAAATTCAAACCATTAGTAACCATGACAAGTGATTTGATTTCCAGGGAGAAAAAAATTAACTTTTCAAGGTCATATCTGATTGCAAACATTTGTCATAAAAATGTGGACCATTTTGCCAAAGCTTGCAATGAAAACCTTCATGTTGCAGTTTCGCCAATGTTATTTTCAGTAAATGTTGACCCAGTATACATACAAATCTCAGACTGGCCATGCTAACACAGCTTGTTAAGCTTACACCTAAGGCTTACACATGTACTTTCTGTGACCTTAGGATTTATTATTGAGGTTATGTTTATTATTGTGGCTGGGCGGATTGAGACCTACTTTACATATGAGTAATAGGATCTACCTGTGCCATAAACTTCAATGAGCATTGCATATTACAATTGCATGGGTTACAATTTTATAATATTGTTCTATATACATTTTTGTTAGAAAATGCAAGAAATCCAAAATTAACAGCATTTTTTTTAAATTTCAAAGAAGACAATGTAGTGGAGGTGGTAGTTGTACTCTCCTCCTCCACATGCAAGTGGAGGAGGAGAGTAGGAGGGTTGGGTTGAGGATGGAGGATGCATATAATCGGGGACTGAGTGGAGGGAGGGAGTAACGGCGATTGCTGAGTGTGAGGTGAATCTGGCCACCCCCGTTTTACGGGGACAAAACCGGATTTAAAACTTTGAATTTACTACTTACTACTACATATAATTTGAAAGAAAATCATCAAACCCATGATATAATATATCCACCATGTTTGGTATCACTAGTAAAAGTTCAGTGTTAATTGAAGACAGATGATTTTGTTTTGTTGATTTTAATCATCCTGAGACAAAAGTCTAGAGAGGGTTTTCTTGTAATTTTTGACCTGAATCTAGATTTGCACCAACAAATCTGTAAGTACTGTAGCTTGAGGTACATACCTGAAAGTTCTAATACTTACAGATATAATAAATAAAGGTGCAACAAGAGATTTCAAGGTACCCATATTTTCGGTTATATGTATTGATTTCACTCATGTATTAGATTCGACTCATTCTCAAAAGATTTTTTACCTTGTTTATGACTACAGGAATGTTTTAAAGTGAAAGCAAAAGGTGATTTTGACTTGTATATTTCAATACAAAACAGAATGAATTTACTACTCACTCCAATATGCAATAGGGAATTAGACATTTCTAATTTGTTTGAACCAAAGAAATATTTCTCACCCTAATCCTTTCAGATGGGGATATTTTTGACAGAAAGCTTTACATCAGTACAAAAATCAGGACTTTCAATTTCCTTAGGGACACCTGATTTGTGAAATCTCTCATTGCACTTTTAAAGATACCTTTAAATTATGCCTTAAAAGTCACTAACTTTACCATTAAATCCCCTAAAGTCATGAAAATTGACAAAAAGCTTGCTGTGAAATTGACTTTCACCTGTACAAACAGGCTGATTAGATCAGGAATCCCCAGGCCTGGAAAAATGTTAATTTCCCAGGAAGCATGACAAATTTCCCACCAATTATTAAGGATTTCCCACCATTTC
The DNA here is from genome assembly GCA_023653785.1 of Ophioderma brevispina. Taxonomy (NCBI): domain Eukaryota; kingdom Metazoa; phylum Echinodermata; class Ophiuroidea; order Amphilepidida; family Ophiodermatidae; genus Ophioderma; species Ophioderma brevispina. Next base: position 14,431 of record JAMKCH010033781.1, on the reverse strand, counting down.
TTATGTATTTCTTTATCAAATTTTTCTCCTAATGACCAAATTTCCCTGGAAGGAGATTCCTGATTTCCACATTTTTTCCGGAGGCCTGGGAATCCCTATCTATATTATAAAATTGTTATTTCAAGACATCTAGACCATCTGCAGCTTCTGCAGCGAAACCACTTTGAGGGTGCTTTAGCTCGTTAAAACAAAAAATGACGGATGTGCCTTAAGAAATATGATGATTGCATTAAGAATTAAGCATTGCTGAAGACTTAGGTCATTGGTACTCATAAAATTGTTTAATTTCTTCTAGTAAGAATCAGCATTTTTAACTCAATGAACAATAAATTTCACGAGTCCCAAAACTGAGTTAATAGCTATAGCTCATTTCCAATTGGTAAAGCATTTACTTAATTAATCAAACATCCCACATCAATAAAAAAAATTTGCTTTAATATAAATTTCAATTATTTCAAGCACTCTTTTCAGAAACTTTGTACCGACACAAAGCGCCCCTTACCAAGATGATTAATAAATTAGTAGCAAAACTAATTTTGAATGGATTGACTCGCTCCTCTGTCTGCCCTTGTGATCTGATAAGGAGATCAGGGTGCTGATAACGAATATTCATAATTGAAGGAGATTGTGTATAACACTGGCATTGGCAGCAAGGTGCAGTGTGTTATGAATAGAGTTGTGACTGCTTGTAGCTGTAAGTGCTGGCGTGCTGCAGTCAATGTACAGTGGCAGATGAAAATAATTTACATCTCTATAAAAATTTACTGTGTGCAACCATCTGAAGTGGCTGGGTTTCACTCGCTTTACAAATTGAACATGGTCAGCGAGATCCAATGTTCGTAAATTACAAACAGGTTGTAACCACATGTGGATCGATATTATGTATGAAATATAAAGGGAGATGGGTAGAGGATTTTGCAACTCTAACCCATCAATTCTGGTACTTTCCAGTAGGCCAATGAAAGCCAATGTTATGTTTCCCCAACATTTTTGCAAATCATAATGAGGCAACTTTTTCATTATTCATAATTTTGCAGTAACAGTCATTTCCACCACTCGGTGACAATAATATTGAAACAACACCCTACATTTAGAAATTATTTTGCAAGTGTTCTTTGGTTTAAAACCTGCTAAAATCACTTCACAAGATGTGTTCTAAAGAAGAAACCTTGATATTTTCTTTAAAATACAAAATATTGAACTTTTAGGGATTTCAGCATTTCAAACGTGGCAGAAAATCATAACGCGGGCGGGTTACGGGAAACATAACATCGACTTCCATATACCTTATGTGTGCATGTTTGTAGCTACATAATTGCTAATATAAGGTGCAACTTCAATAAATATAGAAGATGCACACTAAGAAAATGGACAAAGTCATCGAGCATTTATTTTTTTCTATAACCTCCAAGTGTTCTACATCCAATCAGGTGCAAATTTAGAGGAAATGTTTAACCTAAACATTTTTATATCCCATGCCTCTTTAAAGAGACATGAGGAGATTTCCAGAAAGAAGCGCCCCCATTTTTCGTCAAACCCCAGTTTTTTGCATATTTGGAATGCTTACCAGTGTATTAGATCACACCTGAAAGTGAATAAGCTGATATGCCGTCTTTATGTGATAAGACGATGATTTAGTACTTCTGTCGTGCACAACAGAAATTCAAAGCATGGTTTTCTATGGGGACAATTACGATGGCAGCAAGTTCAAAACAAGGTTTGCGGTTTTCTTTTGTACTTGTTTGTTCAATAAACCTACAAAACTTTCTCTGTAGGTGGTCTACAACAGATCAGGTGAAATTTGAGAGAAAGTTGTATCCTAAAAAAATCTCCTCCTGTCACTTTAAGCACATGCAGGTTGTGACCCAAGTCCCTATTTTCAGCAAAGAAATTGTCCCCCATCTGAGATTTGAGCTGTAAGCTGATAAATAATATATCTTTTCTGAACACTTGTTTAGTCAAAGTCAAGCTTAAACTTAAAGGTTGACTTGGAGATTTCTCTAAGGATGGTGCCCTTAATTTTCTAACAAATAAATCAATACTACTGCCGGGTAAATCAGGGGGGTCCCAAAGACGATCGGAACATGCACCTTTAATGTCCTTCATGTAAAAAATTTAAAACTCCAGATCCAGAATTTTTATTTTCGTAGTATTCTATGGTAATGCTATACTTCATATAAAGGTTCACTGCATCAAAATGAAAAATCTGCTTCCTCTCAGACTTTTGAGCAGTTTAGGTGACTTTTAGTATAGATTTTATTAAATCAATGATGCATCATTATGTTTAAATCAGTAAAAAATCTTAAATGTTTGCCTTGAGGAGCAATTTAAGGCTTACTTAATCCATTTTAAGTTTCCTCCATCTAACTTTGTCCCAATACTGAGACCACTGCCCCTCTCCATCAATAATTTCATTAAAAATCATGTCTAGTCTGCATTACAGACCGTACATCAGTTCTTATTTTTTTTTTTTTTTTTTTTTCCCCTTACCAGCCTTTTTCAGCCCATGACAAAGGCTTTTTAAAGTCGGACTCAGAGATTTTTGAAATATAAATTTTTGTGTATTTATTGAAAATAGTCAACTAGAACTAAAGATAGTCACCTAAAATGCCCAATTCAAAAGTTTGAGGTGTATCGGAGTTTTCGTTTTGCATGCAGTAAACATTTATCTGTAGTATGCAGTGCCATAGGACACTGTATAACTAAATTCCGGATCCGGAAATTTATAACAAAGTTGCGATTTTCTATATGAAGGACTTTCATTTGAGCTTAGCTATTTCACACAGTGTTTAGTATATGGACAAGCATTATGTATATGCAAAAAACACAATTTGTTTGAAAATTGAGGGCGCCCTCCTCGGAAAATCTCTGAGTCGGCCTTTAATGATGCCCCTCTGCTCCGAAACAATTTGACAAATTACCTCCCAGCATTTGCCAGTCTTTTCACTAGATGCTTTCAAGAAAGCCTTGAAAACCCATTTATTTAATTGGTAATAATTGCTTAATTATGTTCCATTTATAGTTGTACAATTTTTTTGTTCATATTTAATATTTTGTCATTCCTTGTTGAAGGGACATAATTTTTTTAGAAGAGTGTGCCCTCATGATTTTTTAAAAATTTATATTTTTGAATGGTTGCACACTTTTTTTACATGTGTCAGCCCACACCTGAAATAATGAAGTCCAAATCAAACCCTTTATGTGTACCAGAATGATTTGTAATAAACTTACTTTGGAGTTGGTTTATTCAGTACACCTTAAACCATTTACTACTACTACTGCTACTACATTACTACATTTCATGTAATAAATGAATTTAACACATTTGTTGAATTTACAAATTACAGTAGGTTTAGTTACCGGTATATGCCTCATAATATTATAAAGAGTGGTGTACTGTAATAGGTATGTAAACCAACAAGGTTAGTAAACCATGCAGAATAAATTTTGAAAATCCCGAGGGCGCACTTTCTCAAAATGTGGCCGATGCCTTTAACTTATAATTTGAATATTTTCTTTTTTGTTTGGGTTTGATTTTTGTAAAAGGCATATAAAAACAAATTTCCAAGTGTAATAAGCATAGACAGCACAAATACCCCACAATCCATCTTTCCTCAAAATATATTTTCAAAGAATGCTTATGGAATTCCTTTTTGCAATTTTTGACAATCAAATTTATCGTCCTAACATCCCAATCTGCGGCAAGTGTTTTACCACCAAATCAATCGTAATAGAATCACAGGACCTATATAGCGCATAAATCCATACAATACCGCTCGGGACTGCAATAACATATTACGATATCCGTATGGGAGTTATATATTTAGAAACATCATGTAACAGCACATGTAAGTTCTTTGTTCTTCTTTTTTTTCCGTTTTCTCTTGTGAACTATTTGCCTCCTAACTAGACAGACATTACTTGAGCTAGCTCTTCTTCGAACGGAGTCAAGATGTATTCAATTTTAACCCAGAAGCGTGACTGAACCTAATTGAGATATTCTGGGTAGCATGGAATTCATTTTAAAAATATAATAGTGCCTGACATTTTTATTTTCAAGCTTGTTTATTGGTATAAGAGTCAGAAGGGACATTTCCAGAAAAAAAGTGCCCCAATTTGTTGGTATCAAAACCAAGTTTGGGTTTTTTGGTGCATATTTAGAATGCTATCCTTGGTATTACTAAAAGACAATCATGCCATTGCTGACAAAACAGCTACTCTGTATGTGATAAGAAGAGATTTTGTATTTCCTGTCATGCACAAAAAAATGCTTTTCTATTCTGGTTGATTAGGACAGTTCAAAAATTTAAGTTTTTTTTTCTTTCGTACTTGTTGTTCGTCAATAAAATTTTGAAATGGTTTTCAGTAGGTTCTTTCAACCAAGTAAAGGTGCAGCGAGAACTTTCAAGTCATCCACATTATTTTTCTGTGTATGTGGTGATTTCATATCGATTAGGCAGTCACTTATAGGATTACACACCTTTATTGGCTAACAGAAATAAAATAAAAAAGGGATTTGTAGGATATATTTCAAATTTAGAAACATAGGCTGAATTCCTATTTGTCATATAGTCCAGGCTACAGATTCATTGATAAACTAATATACAACGTTGTTTATTAGATATAAAGTTTTTCAACAACGGTTTCTAGACCAGTTTTTTTCATGCTGATTCTGAATCACGATGGATGTGCAGACGAGCAACCTTGAGCATTTTTGTAGAAAAAGCAAAAAATCAAAATGGCCACCACAAACCAAAAGAATCATCTCTTGTTCACTCAAAAGTTTAATCTTTCAGCCTGTCTCGGTTAAAACCATTCATTATTGACCAAATTAACATAATGATTCTGTAACCATGTAACCAATGAATCAACTATGGCCGTCAATTACAATAAAGTCGTCGATCGTGAATATATGGACTGTGGTGCCGGTAATTTAGGTATCTATCCTGCGTGTTTTGCAGCTCAAGAAATATATTAAAACCGATAGAAAAATGTTTTTTCAAAATGTGAGTATATAAGTCATTCATTATAGGATCAAGATGGTATTACGATAAAACTGACTATAGCTTTAATTGATAGAGTGTCAACTATACGCAATGTTTATGATATATCCTGTAAGTCAATCATAATCAATGTACACATCATTCGGTAATCAGAGGAATCGATGCATGTAAGTTGCCATCCAAGATGGGTATCCATATGGCTGGAAATGACATTACTAAGCGGCGAAAAATACATCACCAAAGGCTATAGAATATATGTTTCTTTGTTTTTGCAGGTTTTTGGGCGTCCCTTGGCATCAGATTGGAATATTTGATGCAATAACGACCCAAAGACACGTAAGATAGTCCTATATGGGATTTTTGATAGTGTAAATATATCTACAAAAACTACAAAATATATATATTTAGCCTATAACGGAATGGGAATTAATGCCTTACTTAGTAGAATTTTGCAGCCATATTGAACTCCTATCTCGGATGTCATCTTGAAGATATCAATCACTTATTATGTTATGATATTTAAATGGCTCTGAAGGTGTTATAGTGAGGGATAAACAGGAGCTACTTGGATATACGTAGTCAGAATTTGTTGACATGGGGGAGGCATTATTGTGGTTTATTGATTTGATGACTTATCATAATCGTTGAAAAGCTATTCTATGGTTTCTAATAAGATATTGGTGCTAAAGCATTTATCTATATACACAAGTTACCATGCTAGCGGTCAAAAGTAGATAAATATCAGATGCTTTGTTGTATTGGCGGCCATATTAAATCTATTAATAAGGCGGTTAATGGAATCTTACTTTAATGATCCACACATGTGTGTTTGGACTGGAACAGGCCAAAAAACAAATACAACTTTTGAGTAGTTAATACATTTGGGTTTTAGTGTTTTGGGGGCTATTTTGAATTTGTGCGTTCTTTGAAAATGTCAAGTTTCTCATGGAAGCCATCGGGACTTCAGAGTCAGTCAGGAAAAAACTCGGTCTAGAAACCGTTGAAAAACATTATATATAGATTATAACAAGGTAATGGTCTGTAGCCTGGACTACTATAGGAAATTGAAATTTCAACCATTTTGGTTCATTCTCTATGTAAGACCTCATGAAACTAGCCTAGCATGAAATCTTCTATAAGAGGATCATGGGATTACAAGGATTGTAAAGTTTATTCCGTAAAGAGTCTTAGACTCTAGTCTAACTCATGAAGCATCTTACACCAAGGTAAGACCCACACTCTCAGATTAAACTATCAGATGCGGATATTTTTGATAGGAAAGCTTTACCACCAGTGCAAAAACTCAGAATTTTCACATGTTTAGGGAACTGTATGTGAGATCCTCTCATTGCACCTGCACCGCTAAGTTGCAAATTTAGAGAAATTTGTATTAGCAAAAATCTCTGTATTCTAAAAGTTACTTTGCAGGTTCAATCTGTGATTACCCACATTGATGTATTTTTTGGGGGAGGGAGGGGAGTAACAATGCAGGCAAAAAGTGGATTCCAGGGAGAATAAACAGCCCATAATTTGGCTACAGGTGATAAATGATGATGGCGAAAAAGTGAATTCTGGGAGGAAAACATTCAAAAATTAAAGGTAAATTCATGGGGGAAACATTACAACAATTTGTGTTAAAATTACAAGTAGAACTTCGAAAAAGTGAATTCCACGGGAAACTTTAAAAGTGTGTTAAATTTACTAGTGCTGATGGCTAAAAAGTGAATTCCGGGGGAAATTCCAAAATTTCTGCTAAACTCTCAAGTGGGCTTTGGCCTGGCTTTAAAAAGTGACAGTCCGGCGGAACTTTAAAATTTGTGTTAAATTTACTAGTGCTGATGGCTAAAAAGTGAATTCCGGTGGAAAACATTTACTAAACATTTTGACTAAATTACAAGTGATGATGGGCTTAAAAGTGAAGTCCGGGGGAAACTTTAAAATTTGTGGAAATTTACTACTGTATGATGGCTAAAAAGCCGAATTCACCGGGGAAAATCCAAAAATAGTGCTTAAAATTAGTGTTAATGGCTTAAAACAGTCAACAAACCATGTGAACAATTCATTTCTGACCAAAAAGTAAAGTGATTACAGTCTTAGTAATTCAAATAGAATCTGAAAGTTATAGCACAACCCTTTACAAAGTCTCTGGTCGGGATTCGTTAAAAGCCCATCAAAACAAAAACAGCCAGTACTGAAGCAATGAATATCGGACTCGATATTGAAATTCCGGGAGCGTATCGGTAAGCTCAATGTCATCATATCTGCTGACGGTTCATGTATATTGGGAATGCAGAGGATGGGCAGAATTTTTGAATTCAAATGATATTGAATACACCGGTGGGTGTTATTATTACATGTAAGCAAAACATCCTGATGATATAGTTAAGATTATGTGGCAGTCGTGCGGATGTAATTAATGACAGACCAGAGGGTGTTTTGGTCAATCCACACAATGCACCACTTTTGCGGAAATTGCACCCTCAATGGGGTCATGTGATCAAAAAATCCTATTCTTAACAATAAACACCTGACGTTAACAACTTTAACACTCATTTTAGTCCCACAAAGAATTAGTCTTATAGGGAAAAAAAAATTTTTTTGCAGGACTATGAAATGGTCTTAGTGTTCTTAAACGTTTGGACCACTTTTGATCCATAAGTACTGACATGTGTTTAGTACACTACAGTTAGGCACCATTTGCTAGCATCATGGGGATTGATTCAAAACAACCCCCTGATGACAAGACAAATGATGTATGGCTTGTTATTGTGAATTTGAGCCTGTGTTTAAAAACTGTCATCTTCTTAATCTACACAGTAACATAAACTATCCATTACATTTTCTGGTTGACAAGTTGGGTGTTTGGCAGTATGGGTTTCCTTACAATGGTGCCAGATCTTGATTTTTTTCTTCTTTGCAATTCTAGTGTACTTATTTAGGACGCAAGGGGGAGAGAGAGAGTAGGTAAGGAGGGAGAGAAGGGAGGGAGGGGGAGGGAGGGAGGACAGGAAGGAGGAAAGGGGGGGAAGGTTTGAAACGGAGATGATGACAGGAGGGAGATAATGATGTAGGGAGAGAGGGAAGGGAGAGATGTGATGTAGGGAGAATGATTTAACAAAGAGAGAGAGATGGCAGAGGGAAAGGGCAAAGAAAAGGAGATGCCATATATTAGGAAGGGAGAGTAGAGAGGAGCAGGGAGAGAGAAGATAAGGACAGAGTTCGAGAGAGAAGGGGAGGGAGGGGAAGGGAGAGGGAGGAGGCAGAGTTACTCTCATGTTAAGCAAAACAGAGAAAAGTGAAGAGGAGGAGGAGGAGGGTAAGGGGAGGGGAGTAGGAGGAGGGGAGGAGGAAGGGAGGGAGAGAGAGAGAGAGGCACTCGTGAATCAGGAGATGTGGGAATTTTGGGGACATTTGACACGTTTTTTACTATAATTGAAGGGGGGGGACCCAAATGCATAGTGGGGACATTTTGATGTCAGCACTTTTAGGTGTTACATTTTGTGAAGAAGATTCTTTCTTTCTAGTGGGGTCCACTACAAAGTCCCCGCGTATACCTTCGTTTTACACAGTTTGAGAGACGGGATTGAGAGAGTTACGGTTGAGGTGCGAAAGACTTCATGAATGGTGGGGACCATGAGGGGGGACCGGAACCATTAGGACCCTACATAGGTGTTAAAGAAGTAAGGTCCCCACTATGAGAAAGAAGATTTATGTTAAAGATTGGAAAAACCCTAGTGAGAGCCAATTATTTCAAATAGAAAAAATAGGGGCGATTTTAACAGTATAATGATTACAAACATGTATAATATTCCCCAGGGGTTAGAGGTTTCTCTATAACCATTTGCCATAGTGGGGAGTATACCCATATTAGGTTTGGCAGGGGGCAGGGGGAGGGGGAGGGGGAAGAGAGAGAGTTGCATCGTGGAGTGGTGAAACAAAACAAAAAAAAAAAAATTTTGAAAACAAAGCAAAAATCGTAGATGTTGGGACATTTTGGGACATTTGCATGTTTTTTCATTTAAAGTGGGGCCCAAAGCATAGTGGGGACATGTTGATTTCCCATTTTATCGGGGGGCTACATTTGGTCGAGAGATTTTTTCTTTCTTAGTGGGGTTTACCTTTTTACTGCAAAGTCCCGCGGTGGGGACCATGAGTGGGGCCCCCTAATGACCCCACATAGGGGGTTAAAAGAAGTAAGGTCCCCACTTATTAGAAAGAAGAATTTTTTAAGATTGGAAAACCATAGTGAGAGCCCATTACTTCAAATGTCAATAGGGGCGCTTTTAGCGATAATTAATGATTAAAACATGATATTTCCAGGGTTAGAGTTTCTCACTACCCTTTTTGCATAGTGTGGAGTCCCCACTAATTACTGATGTGCATTGAGTGAGTGAGTAGTGATTGGAGTGGTGAGTGGATGAGTGAGTGATGGAGTGAGTGAGTGATGAGGATTGAGTAGTGAGTGAGTGCGTGAGTGAGTGATTGAGTGAGTGCTTGAGTGATGAGTTATGAGTGGAGTGAGTGAGGAGTGAGTGAGTGAAGGAGTGAGTTAGTGAAGTGAGGAGAGAGAGAGAGAGAAGAGAGAGAAGAGAGAGAGAGAGAGGAGAGAGAGGAGAGAGAGAGAGAGAGAGAGAGAGAGTTCTTGATTGAAGTGAGTGTTTGTGTGTGTTGGTCCCATCCTACATACTGTCCCAAAAAAAACTATACAATCAAAGATTGATTTTTTGCCAAAATTTAAGTTCATCTCAACTGGAGTTTTTTAGTGATTCTGTTTTTATTAGTGTTCCAGCTTTCATGAGATTTTTATGGTGTAATTTGGGGGTCTGGTTCAGGAGTATGGCTAATTATCGGAGACAGTTTGAAAACACCGTTTGGCCAGTTGTTCGGCTATCTCTGATTCAACAAAGTTGCCATTGAAAATCACCTTCAAGACTCTTTATTGAAAACTAATAAAAGTAGGGGTATAAAGTGCTGTTTCTTGTTATATAACATAATTTAGAACTTTCTATGTCGCAATTGCTAATAAATGCATGTAGCATTGGAAATTAATTCCCAAACAGTCTTTTTGTCTCTGCCTTACTCCTGGTTTCAGCAGAAGGTAAAACTATAAAAACACCCTTGTTGAAAGGTTGAATGAGACCTTTGAAACACAACCATCCTTTCCTTATTGGTTTCTTTTTTTTAAAATCTGTTTTCTTCATCATATTCCTCCTGGCATCTTGATACATTGGGGCCATAGGGGAAGGGTAAATTGTCCCTCACATAGATCGTTGTCCACACTTTTGTCCCTCAACAAACTTGTAGGGCTGTTGCATTAGTTCAGCAGTCAAATTCCCCCAATTTCCCTTAAATGTCATGATTCTTGTCCCCCCTGAGAGGGTTCCTCATTTCACCCACACAGAATATTTTCTGGTGCTTCACGAAAAACTAATATATTGATTAGTTCTGGCATGCTAACACATTCCACTTTGATCTGTACATATTCTTTTGTTTGAAAAGGGTTTAATACTACAATGATGCTACACGCGTAATACCTTTAGTTTTCTTGAACCTTCAGGTGAAACTGTCCAAAGTGGTATTTTATCCTTTTTGTTCAACTTGACAATATCTCTGCTTAGGGTCCATCAAATTGGATGGAATAACAGCGGGATTTAGCTTAGGATCTTGTCTAACAACTAGGTCAAAATATCGGGAAAAATGCCCAGTTAGAGTTTTTTTATAATTTTAAGTTTTGATTGTAATAGTTTTTTATGGGACCGTCGTACATTCATAATGCATATGATATGGCTTTGTACTGGGAGTTTTATCCCCAAAGAGGTTCATATAAATATATAGGCAAACTTTACTTATCTGTAAAATTCATCGGTCTCGCTCTGTTTTGCCGACCACAAAGAAAACATATAGAGTGCAACAATAAAATCAATGGCTGCCTCCGCTCTTCCACATACTGTGGGGCCGCTTTGCATATACCCATAGCTAGCGATACAACTGAGTATGTGTTAGAGGTGGCCAGGTGTAATAATAGTGCACCTGGATCATTGTGCTCAGATACTCTTTTTCTCATAATGCAATGCTCGCTTAGGTGAAAAGATGTATTCATTGAGGCGGTTTATTTAAATCACAACGACTGACGTGTCATTTCATTCGTTGTGTGGCCATGGGTAGGACAAAATTTACCACCCAATAGCACCCAAAATCCACACGATATTTTGCGGATTGTTTGTATCTAATGACATTATGGTGTATACAACACCCAAACTATAATTATTCCGTGCAATTTCAAAATGTCAGCGCCCAGCACGTACGACTGGTTTTGATGGGCTTCACCCCCTTGGTTATCCCAATTAGTATTTCACAAAAACAACAACAAAACAAGTCCACAGAGGTAAAAAAGCAGGGTCCCAGATGTTAAAAAAATGCTACAATTATTTGCAGTTTTTATGCCGTGTATTGCACTAATTTTACTAAATACTGATAGCAGCATTTTTCATCTGAAGGGAATTTCCATAAGACTTATGTAATGAATAAAAGAAAACCAACGCATTTCAAATGGGACAATCTTTCCAAATATGGTACAAAACTGCTTTAGCTATGGTACTAAAAGTTAATAAATAAATTTTTACAATTAAGAATAACCTTAAATATTATAAATTTAAAAATACACAATTTTTATTTTTATTTTTTTCTGCAAAATGGGAATTCAGACAAGTCCAAGCAACTCTACAATTACAAAATGCCAATGAATTTGAATAAAAAAAGATGTTTTTCTTTAGGGGCACAATCCTGCATGCTCTTAAATTTCTCACCGATCGATGATCTTTTTCACAGGCAGCAGCTTCACGTTACACCACCATTGATTCTCTATCCATTTTCTGCCCCGCACATCTAATTTTTCTCACCAGTCATAATCTATACTTGCTTCCTATTGATTTCTAAGCACAACTTGATTTTTTGAACAAAACTATCAAATTCAATACTCTTCAGTGCTAGTAGATTGGATTGAGTTCAGGTCACATCAGGACAAATTTATGCTAACATAGTAACCTGCAGGACAGTTCTCTTTATTGTACGACTGCACTTTGCCAGGCAGAACCCAATATTTGATCCTAAAACAAGATTGCCAATCCAAAAAATTTTTGCACTTTCTGATTTAAAGGCTGAACTCAGAGATTTCGAAAGTCTATATTATTGTGTGTATTAATTAGAAATTGTTAACTAGAACTAAAGATAGTCACCTAAAGCTCACTTCCAAAGTTGGAGATGAAACAGATTTTTCGTTTTTGATGCAGTTAAGCAATCTATGTATACCGTAGTATGACAGCGCCACAGGATACTATGTAGTTACAAACATTCCGGACCCAGAATTTTATAACAAAGTTGTGATTTTCTATATTAAGGACTTCAATCTGAACTTAACTATTTCACACAGTGACTATTATGTGGACATGAATGATTTGTTTGAAAATTGAGGGTGCCCTCCCCTGAAATCTGAGTCGGCCTTTACGACTATGTATGTTTATACTCACTGGTAGTGCATAATTCTAAATATGTAATAATGATACCATTCCCTTAATTAAAACAATGCCCGTCCAAAACACATTACATGAGTACATTTAACCTTTTTGCTTGCATCTTTAATTTTCGAGCAAGATCTGCCTCATTGTCTTCTCATTGTTTACTTTAAATTGTGATCCATATTTGAATTATAACTTCAGAATTTAGTCAACAAAATATAAATATGCAAAGCATTACTACTTTTTTAATATCAAAACAAGAATTAAAAAATCCACCTGATATTTGCTCAAAATGTATACTTACAGCTAAATTTTGTCATTTACCACCTTTTGATTTCTTATTCAGTCATTGTGAAGGAATTTTTCCAACAGTACATCCTTGATTCTTGAGGTACGCTTTGGTGTTACGATTTAATACAACCAACAAAATCTTGACCATGTTTCAAATTAGGAAAGATAGATGACAATTTGCAATATTTTCACATATTTACTTTTTACTATGTTATATTTGGTTCTTTAGATGACAAAATTCTTTACTTGTTATAATTGTTCTTTAGCCTAGCATTTGAAGAAATTGACTCCCCCCCCCAAAAAACCAACTAAAGCGGGAGGGCCTCTTGATTTGAAAACACACAATCTTTCCCATGACCTCATAAATTGCACAGGATCTTTAAACCTCAGAGTATGTGTGTGGTGTATGTGCATACCTTTCTTAAGTTCTTTATGTAGGTCAAATGTCATTCTGAGTTGTATGCATGTGTGTGTGCATGGCACGTGTTTTTTTGCACATTTGTTTGTGTATGCATCATGTGTATACTAGGCATTTATAATTCTCTTGGACAATGGTCCTCCGGAAGGAAATGTTTGTCCTCGAAAGATTTACAATATGGGGCTTTCTGTCATAACAAAAGGCCAGTTCGTTTTAGGTGAATGTCACATTTTTTGAAGTCCGCAGAAGAGATTTTCCTGGGGGGTGTGGCGGGGAAGACAACCCCCCATTAACAGAATTCTGTCAGCATTTAATTTGCCCTTCATCAGTAAATGTGGACTTGTCGGTGAACTCATTATTACTGTCAAAAGATGTATTTTTATATTGAATGAATCACTAATCTTGTGATTTTTTTGGAAAATGGACAGTTCTGCCACAATATACCCCATGTAAATGGTCTGTAATGCCCCTGTTCCTCAGAAATATACCATACAAAACTGTGTGTGCGTTTGGGTGTTTATGTACTTGTTATATACACCTATTATATTTCCAAGAAGGACTTACCAAAAGAAATTCTTTTGAACAAAGTCCTTGGCAGTTTAACAAGGCTGTTCTCGAAACCAACAAAGGTCCCCCGCTCGTCGCCGTAGTTTAAAAGGAGTAAAAGAACATCACTAAATATCACAGGGGGGATTGTGATGGAAACCAAGAGGCTCCTACCAGAGCAGTTTCAATACCTTGGATGACCCCAGATTGACCTTTAAAAATTCTGGTATCAATTTTGACTACACCCACCAGTTTTTCATTACCATACAACATTTCAGTGATTGACCTCAGATACCCATCAAATTACCTTGAAAAAAATGGCATACAAATGTTCCACTGCACCTCCAGGTTCATGGACCATACAACCTGCATAGTGACTTGACCTTTGATGAACCCCGCATGTCGGATGACCTTGAAATACCTTCATAATTTTTGGCACTGACTATTGACTTTCACGCCACCAAGTTTCATCATCCTACCACATTTTTAGGGAATTTGACCTTGAATGACGCCCAATGACCTGAAATGACCTTCAAAATTTTCGGCACCGAAGGTTGAGCACACCCACCAAGTTTCATCATCCTACACAATTGACAAGGTTTAAAGCAATTTTGAACAGATTTTACCTTTGACCCATAGCACATGACCCATCTCCGAAC
>JAMKCH010033780.1:0-15386 GCA_023653785.1 Ophioderma brevispina | reverse complement strand
GAAGCGTCCGGCTCCCCATTCCAAGCCTTCTCGTGCCAGGGCCAGAATGCCGAAGACTGGGGTTTGATGGGGCTGCGACCGTGCGCCCCCCTTCCCGAAAGGGGCGCAGTGTTCCACCGGGGATTATCCTCCGGTGGGCCGGGTCGCCTGCTGAAAGTTTCTCTCGGATTTGGATCGGATCCAGCCGGGCGAATTGGTGCTGCAACTGTGGATTACGGTTTACCGTATCGAATTCACTGCAGCACCTCCCCGTCATTTGCCGATGGAGGCCACCATCCTTCCCGAATGTCCCAGGGAAGCGGCAGCTCTCTTGAGTAAGTCGAGAGTCTGCTCCGCCAAGAGGCGATCGTCCGGACCAGCCGTCCCCCTTTCGGGTGGGGTTCTGGTCCACCTTCCTAGCTCCGAAGAAGACTGGCCGATTGGCGGCCGATTCTCAATCTCAAGCCGCTCATTGTCCTTCATCAAGCCAGTGCGTTTTCGGCTGGGAGACATTGGCCTCGGTGTTACGTTGCCCATCAAAGGGACCTGGGCTACGTCACTGGCCTCAAGACGCCTATATCCACGCCCAATTCGTCGAGCGATCATCCAGGGCTTCCGTGTCTCGGTGATGGAGAGGCGTACCTGTTTCGCTGCCTCCCCTTCGCCTTTCCACCGCCCCACGGTTTTTCACCCGGGTGGTGCGGGCTGTAGCAGCGTACCTTCGGCGCCGGGGGATCAATCTGCGTGTTTACCTGGACGACTCTGGTGTACAGCCCTTCCAGGGTCGATGCACTGCGGCAACTCCGAGTTTCGTAGTGCGAACAGTGACGATTCCCCCCCTGGCTGCTGGTCAATCACCAGAAGTCCAATTTCGTTCCGACACAGCCCCCCATCTTTCTGGGTGCACAACTAGACCTGGTCCACGGGTTAGCTGTCCCGTCGCCAGCGGGGGGCGAACATGTATCGTTGTGCGATGGTGCTCCACGAGCCCCTCAGGCGACCGCGGAGCCCCTTTCGCGCCCATGGAGGACGCTACTTTGGCTAACCTAACGTTGAAGCCCGTGTTCCTCATCTTCATGGCGTCGGGACGCCGCCAGTCGGAGCTGCATGCACTAGCCTTAGGCGATGCTATCCAGTTCTCCAACTCCGGTGCTACGCTTTCTTTCATCCGGGTTTTCTCGCAAAGCACGGTGTAGCCTGCCTTTTCACGTCCCCTTCTTTCTCCCGAAGATCAGTAACGGTTTCTCTATTCGGGAGGACAGATTCTGGTGTCCTGTTCGCGCCTTAAATGGTATGTTAAGAGACGCGCCCATCAGGGGGACCACGACTCAGCTCTCAATCACAACGGTTGCCCTCACGGGGCCCGCGACGAGGCTACGCTCTGCTATGTGTGGAGTTAAGATGCTCACACAGACGCCGCAGCTGTTCCAAATTCCGCGGTTTCGCGCTCATTCCACCAGAGCTATCGCGATCTCTTTCGCCCTTCAGCGCGGCGTCTCCCTTGCCGAAATCTGCGGTTTCATGGCGATCCTCAACTACTTTCACTACAACGTACCTTCGACACGGCAACCCAGAAAGAGCTAGATTTGCCCGAGCTGTCATACACAGATGGACTCTCTCAGGGACATTTATGGTCAGTGCAAATATCGGCGTCGCCCAGGGTGTCTCATGATTTTTGCGCTTTTTATTAGTCTGATTCGAATTGCTGCAATTCGAATTCCTTTCGTTTTCAGCCCATCCTTGTGAAGTTTTGCATCCTGCAACGCCTACAGTACCTGTGCATAATCTGCGATGGTTATTGCAATTTGTTACATCAACATCGGATTGAAGGTAGCAGATTCCTGTATGAGTCATGTAGAACAGTGGGTTCTAATCCATCGTAAGGAATGCTTCCTTACCTTCTCCGATGTTGATTCCCTGCCCGTCCCGCCCCCTGCAGGATGTCAATCTTGTCGGAGGGTAAGACGAAAAAGAGGAAGAGGAATTGTGGGTATGACGTCACTTGGGGAGGGTGCGGGGTGACGTCACTTACAGGGTGATCGAAAAACTTAGGAATGAATATATTAGGGAAATATTTTCAGGGAGGTTCTGCTATTGCCGAAAGACAATGCAATTTGTTACATCAACAGCGGAGAAGGTAAGCAAACATTCCTTACGAGTCATTAGAACACCACTGTTCTTACATTTTGAGTAACAAAAAAAAATATTTTTGAGATATGATATTTTTTGACATCTATACATGCCCTATCTATGTAGAGGGTATTCAGAACTAGTTGGTGTCCCAGAAGCTCACATATACTGCTAAGTTTACAAAACTCCAGTAAGTATCGGCGATTTGAGTGAAAATATACTTTTTCTCAATTTAGGTTTCTAAAACCTGAATATAGTTAAACGTTTAGGTTTACATTCAAACACCATGTTTTATGCTCTAAATGTAGCTGAATATCCTTGAAATACCATTGGCATTCAGTTTAGGTATTGTGTTGACATGTCCCAATTGAGCCAATTTATCAAAGCTTGCTTTGTGGGCAACATGATTGATTTTTGGGATAATGGTATCTATGTAAGTAGATTTTAGCACTGTGTCATACCTCAGCAACATAACAAAGGCCCTGTGCTGGGAAACGTGGTAATCGCACTCAGTCTATGAAAATCTAAACGATACCATATATGTTTAAGACTTCAACGCGTGATTCTTTGAAATTCTATGTGATTTTGAGATGATCTGTGAAATGTCATCATTCTTCTCCAAATTTCCTCCAGATTTTTTTGTTTTCGCATGCATTGGCCCTCGTCTCGGAACTCCTATGCCCCCGCATCAAAGAGCTAATTCCACCATGTTTATTGTCTTTCAAAAAGGCTCTTAAAACACACTTTCGCCCACATCTAGCTTTCCTGTTTTTTTCTTCCTTCCTTCTTTGCGCCTAGTACATGATTATCATTGGCAGTAGGCCTTTATAAGTTTTTGTCTTATTATGACATTTCTCACAGACTCACTCACACCCTAGATGTGAGTTTAAGAAATTTCCAAATGTGCAATTTTTACAAATTCTTATGCGATTGCGATTAGATGTAATTTGTTGCATTTGTGAAACGGGGGATTTACAAAATCGGAAAAATATAATCACCACCACCACACAAAACCCACAACAAAAACAATCTTGTGCGATTTAACAGAACCGTGTGGATTTACAAACGTGTCGATTTAACATACTTCTTTGCATTTTAGGAAAGATCATTGTCGCGTTTTCAAGTTTATTGCGTTTGATTGAATTTTTTGATTTTGCAAATCTTGTATGATTTTATGTAAATTGTGTGATTTTTACGTGTATCTTATAAATCTTGTGCGATTTAAAAAAATGTTTATGCTTTTTTCAAAATCATGGCACAATACCTTTTAAAAAATTTCGTCAATTTTGGCATTTTTGCACTTTACCCCAGCACTAGACATCCACTTGGATAAACTGCCATTCAGGTCCAACATACATACATTTACTATAATCCCTGATGGCCTAACCACTGTATAGGGATTAAATTGTACAACTTGAATCAAAGTCTGTGGAAGTAAAAGTGTTATAGTGACCTACCTTGTCAGTTTGTTCTGTTGTTTTTGGTAGTACTGTACTTTTGGTGCATGAGATTTCACATTCACACTTATTTTTGTCCTTATTCCATGCCAGTTTGGCCTGCAAAATTTCTATGCAAGTCGTCTATCAAAAGATTTTCAAATGGATCATTAATTCAAAGTCCTACTGCATGTTGAACCTGGGTGAGTACTTTGTACCCTAACCCCGGACCATAACAGAATTTTTTAGGGGGCGATTTTTTTCAAAAGGGGGACTTGCCCTAATTGGCCTCCTCAAGGTGGGGGGGCAATTTTGCAAGTGGATTTTTTTTACCAAATTTGAACCCCTTTTGGGGAAACACTAATATTATTTTGGGGCCAAAAAAAAACTGATATTCTGGCTCCGCTCGCAAAATCTGTTTTTTTTTTTTTTCCTTTTTGCGCTCTTTAAGGGTTTTTCCCTTTTCATAATTGTCTTTTTCATATTTTCGTATTTGTTTTGTGATATGTCTTTTCAAAGATAATTTTGTTTGGATACTTACATCATACATCATATTTGGGCATGCGTGGAAAACCCTGTTAGAAGCTGCTCATTACACTAATCATACGAGAAAAAGGGCGTCATTTTCATACAAAGATACCTCCAGAGCAAGATTTATGTAAATCTTGCTCTTGAAATGAGTCGAGATTGAATTCATTTAATGCTGAAAAGCACCTTTATGAAGATCTTCATTCTAAATTAAAAAATATTGGCAATTTTTTCGATTTTATGGCATTGGGTGTTATATCCGATATGGAGCTTTTCTTTTTCTGAAATCCGTTTTTACAACTGCCATATGAATAGAATAGATTCGTGATATATGCTATCAGAATGGGCAGCTCCTGTTCTCTCGAGGTACAAAATTTACAGCATCTTCATCCCTCATTCATCAAATTTATTTTATAAGAACACACCAATGCTCAGTCCACTCAAAATTGCAAAAAGTCTAATTAATTGCAAAAATATAGTGACATTTTGGGAC
Organism: Ophioderma brevispina; assembly: GCA_023653785.1. NCBI lineage: Eukaryota > Metazoa > Echinodermata > Ophiuroidea > Amphilepidida > Ophiodermatidae > Ophioderma > Ophioderma brevispina. The sequence continues at coordinate 10,820 of JAMKCH010033780.1, read as the reverse complement.
ACTATGACTATGCATGAAGCTATTGGTAGCAATCAATATTGGCAAAAAGCATGACTATTTTTTTCAGGATGATCTATTATTGATCATGGTGTTTTATTTTCCGCCCCCTTCCCTTTTCTTTCTCGGGTCCGACCCCCTGCCTGTCCTCTGCCCTCTCCATTCTTTCATGTGTCCTCAGAAAGTTCCTCTAAATTTTCTTTTTTTTTAATTTTTTTCCCTCTTACATTTAAGTGAATGCCTTCTCCCATGTTTCTCTTACCCCTGCTGATTAAACTAGGTCCCACTATCCTACAATTAATTAAATTCCGAGATCAACTGAGAAATGAAGCTAATTAATTGAATAAAATTGTGTTAAAATTAATAAGCATTTCAATTGTGATTGACATATTAACCATTTCATAATATTGCTGCTACATCTAAATTGTAGCACTTTACCATATATGGAAAATGAAATGAACTGCAGGGAAGGCCATTAGCAGGATGCACAGTGTACAGCCCAACCATCACAGACAGCCAATACATAGAATGCATCAAAATTGGGCTCATTTTAACACATTTTTCATTTATTTTGGCTACTAAGAAAATTTGCATTTTTAGACCAAAAAATGCCCGAGAGATAGAAAGAGATAGAATTTCATTAAAAAAGCGATCGCAAATCAATATTTTTTAGCTAACAATTTGACAGTCAAATATGGCTTGCAACTGTTTTTACTATACCATTTGGCCCATATGAACCAAGAACTTAATACACAATTTGTATACATACCAAACTAATTATTTTCGTTCTCATGTACTATCCATAATCAGGAATGTAATATTTTCTCACTAACTCTTTAGTGAAGAAGTATGTAACATCATAAAAATACCACATCTTAAAAAAAGATTTCACAAATCTGACGTCCCGAAAGGGGGGATGGTCACTGGATATCATGCAAGACCAAGGAACCACGTAAAGGTATTTTTCAAGGTTGTGCACGATACGTACGTAACGTGAAAAGGACAGCAAAACACGAAAATTTGGAAAACGGGTATCTTTTCACACTTGAACCTGGACTTACCTGATTTTCCTGATTGTGAACCTTGAATTTGTATCGTATCGGTCATTATGCCTTAGTCAGCTATTCTACAGCCTACGCAGAAACACATTTCTAGAACAATGTACGTACCAATAACCATATTTATTTGCATTTGTCAAATATTGCCAATACTTCTTAGGGGTAGAGGGGGATTTTACACTTGCCATACTTTTTGAAACCCTTTGTTCTCGCATGGTAACCAATGACTAGTGACACCCCCCCCCACTAATCCAAAGCAAAATATGGAACTTTTGAAAAGGTACTTAGTTTTTACTTTCATGTAGCTTTTCATAAACATGATTTTGAGAAAACACACATATTTCCAGTTAATATCACCTATATATAACTTTGTATTTTTGTACTCTTTAAGAAGCTTATTTTGCAGTTTATCGGCATGATCATGTTTTAAAATTACTAACCTAGATAAGGCATTGACAAATGTCACAACTCTATTACCTCAAAAAAACGTTTTGCATATATTCACTAAACATTGATGTTTTTGACTAAAATTGCCCAAATACCTTCCGTCCACTTGACATTGTAATCATACCTCAAACATGGGTATTGCAAGTGTATTTATAGCTACATTTAGAACCTAAAACATTAATGTTTTAATGTTGCTATCGTTTTACAGCTCTTATTCAGGTTTTTGGAATCAAAATGGAGAAAATGTCATATTTTTCACTCATATTTCCTATACTTACTATATATTTTTGGCACTTTAGAAGCTTTTGTGAGCTTCTGGGACACAATATAGTTCTGAACCCTACTTACATAGATGGGGCATGTTCTAGAGTTGTCAAAATACCACTTTCTCACAAATCATTTTTTTCCCATATGTCATTTTTTGACTAAAAGACCGCAAAAATACACAACCCTCTGGCCCATATTGGCATTCCACATCATACATACTCTGATGCCATGGTAGCTCAAGATATTCAGCTCAATTTCTGAACATAAAACCACTGTTTTGAATGCAACTAAAGTTAAACTATTTTGTCAGTGTTAAAACATGAATATATTTTCGGCCAATATCGCCTACTTACTGTATATTTTGTCAACTTTAGAAGCTATTGTGAACTTTTTGGGACTAATATAGTTCTGAAACCTTCTTACATAGATGGGACATGTATATAGATGTCAAAAATATCAATATCTCCAAATCATTTTTTACTCAAAATGTATGTTTTTGAATAAAAATGACCCAAAATCACCTTTGGCTCATATTGAGAGTACCACATCATACCTACTCTGAATGCCAATGTAGATCCAAATATTTCAGCTCAATTTCGAGCATAAAACACAGACGTTTGAAGCTCAGCTAAAAGTTAAACTACTTTTCAGGTGTCAGAAACATGAATTTGAGAAAACATTACAGTTTGGAAATAGTGTGACATAGTGGTCAATTTGAGCAAAAACACTAAGTTCTTTTGAAAATCTATATCAGATACTTAAACAAATTTGATTAAAAGTTGCAGTTCAGAATTTACCTGATTTTGGACTATTCCTTTGTTGAATTAGTAAATATTTGGAAAGGAATAGCAAATTTTGAGAGCAAATCTCATACCAAGTCACAATTTTTAATATTTTTTTCATCAGGACATCCACATCAATACTCCCTGTACAAAGTCTCTTCAATGTTGGTACTTCTGACACTCGAGGGTTACAATCAGAAGGACGTAAACTCAGCACTGAAAGCAAATATTAAAGAATTTTTCTAATTCTGCTTTAATACCTGATTTTGATAAATGTATGTTTAATATTTTCTACTGAGCACATCTATTCAGTACTCAAATGTAAACTTCTAAAGCTCATATGGTACTGTAGCCACTATAAACAAGAACAATTTTTATTATTACAGCGAATTAAAGAAATATTCTTAATATTTCTTCAGTGCTGAGTTAAAGTCCTTCTGTTGTCAACCCTTGACCATGTCACAGAAAAATCTGTAAAATTCTACAAAGTTGAATTGGCCACAACTATTTTGTCCAATAGAGATACAGGGTGTTCATGAAAATGTACATTTTAGCCCCATGATTTAATGACAAAATCTGTGTCCTCTGTTACTGTATCTTTGCTACATGAAGTCCATACCCAGCTAAACAAAGAAAGATATTGTACCCACAATGAAATTGTCAATAGTACAGGGTGATCCAATTGATCCAAAAAAAAGGTTGTGTATACATGTTAAGCTATATTTTGTAACACCTACATCCAAGTCATTTTTTGTGTTCCCCTACAGTATCGTATTGATTCATGATATATCATATATTGTGACAAAACCACTTTAACTTATTTTTCATGATCTGGGCAAGTCGTATTTGTGACAATTTGGACATAGTTGACACACTAAAAGTGTATTTTGGTTCAAATTTCATTAAATTTCCTATTCAAACAAACTAACTTATGAAACCATGTGACATTTGTGCAGTGCTTTTCAATACACTCCATGGTGGACTGTAGGGAACCATAGATTCGATTCATGTACACACGGCCGGATTCTACTCACGGGTAGCCTATAACGGCAGCTTACACCATGTTCTACCTTCTACCGCGGCAGCTACGCACATACACACTGGGCTAATGGCGAGGCAGTAGCTGCAAAGATAGGGCTTACAAAGTAACCAGTTTATTAGTAACAGTAATCTGGCTACTCTGCTGGTACGACCCAATGCTAACCCTGTAGTTGCCCACTAGGTGGAGCAAGTGGATTGTTGATAGACAGTACCGGAGTGAGACACCGTCAGCTACCAAGTAGGCTACCCCTCGGCTTTGACCACGCTGTCCATTTAGAGTGCTGAACAAATTTCATGAAATAAAGGGCGCTATACACTCGGCTCCGTTTAGCATTTTTGAACGTTTTTTAGGAAAATCATTACGAGAATCAATCGGCCGCGGGCATCATCACCAAACCCCCATATTCTCCCGCAGCATGTAATAACAAATGGCAAAAAAATTAATATGCCAAAAATATCAAAAAACAAATGGCCATGAGAAAATACTGTGCGTCGGCTGAGAGCCGGTGTAAACATGTAGCTACTCCCCGAAGGTGCTGACAGTTGCTGTGTGTACACTATACGTCTATGCGGCAAAAATACCCAGAATCCTGGCTGGCGAGCGTACCTCTAGTGGGGAACTAGGTACATCAATGTCGTACTCGGTGGTACTTTTGGTAACTCCATGAAGAATTGGCGTTAGCCTTTTTCCCTTCTCTCTCTCTCTCCTCGCAATTCCTCAGCAATGGGGCACTTTTCCTCATGCCTTTCCCGGGATTTTAGTAACTGACCCATCTGACCCAACACTTTTTTCTCACACATTCTGAATTCAAAATCCAATTAACCATAAACCGTGGCATTATTCCATGAAGGGTTTCCGAAATTCATAAGTGTGGTCAGAAAAAGTGTGTCATATGGGTCAGGTTTACCGGAAACTTCCCCTTTCCCTACCTCTAGCGATGGGGCCTTCTTTCCCGGTACTTTCTCCCCTCCTGGGCAAACTTGTCCTCCTGCTCTTGCTTGTAATTGGAATGTGGATTCTTTTTGTTTATTATGGTCTTTCAACCATCACATATATGTATGGCTAATCAAATTTAAAGCCACCTAATTATGTTTTTCGGTACTTCCCACAGACTCCCATATGTCAACATGAGTGGTGACGGCAGCAACCCAGTTCCTGCAACAATGCCTCCATTGGTTCCAGTTACATCCATCAGTTCTCCAGCATCAAACCAACCACCTCCACGCAAAACACTACAGGAAACCATCACAGATATTGAAACGTCATATAATCGGTAAGTTATCAGGTGCAATGCATACTGTGTGTGTGTGATGCACAAGACTGTCTTCAGTGCACATAGACATGGTTTTTATTTTCACATGTGAAGAAACAAAGAATAATAATTCCATCTCTATGAACAAAATATATATTTTTAGTAAACAAAAAGAAAAACCTGGGAACCACTTGAAACCAAACAATACATATTAAAGGTGCATGTTCCGATCATCTTTGGGACCCCCCTGATTTACCTGGAAGTAGTATCGATTTCGATGTCGGATGAAAGGCCGTATTTTTCTCATTGTTGTCCTGAAATTTGAGCCATCAAATCCATTTCATTCCCAAGATATAAACAAAAACCGACAAATTAATGGTTAACCATCAATATTAGCAGAGTATTGAATAGGGCCTTGCAATGTATATTATTGCTTCTAACATCAAAACCACAAGTTTGTTTCCCACGGTACTTGATGGGGCATATGTGCAAGCTCTCATATCAAGTAGACAACACAATAGACATAAATCGGAACAAGCACCTTTAAATTTTGGATTTAATATGAAATGGCTTGATATACAAATGAGCAAAATCTCCCTTAGGCCAACAAAAAGTTTGTTTGGCGTAACCCGACTGGCGACTCAATAATTTGTATGCAAATTAGCACAAAATAAAAAAAAACTGCTGACCGACCCATGATTTCCATTCACAATTCTTATTCAGTGGGCGTGGTTTATCATGTTAACAAGAAATTTGATTGGATTATGTCAAAGCTCCGCCCATCCATTACTGGGTAATAGATGGAATGATGCGTGCCGCACTTACGCGGTGCAGGTCGAATAGATGACACGCGCAAACACGCGCGTTAATACTGCGTCGTGCATTTTTCGTTGGTACGCAAATGCAGTTTACGCAGCGTGACGATCACCGCACGATGACTTTGGTTCCTTGGGTTGAAACATTTGTTTTCAAGAGGGGTGCAATTATTTAAATGAATAAAAAAGAATGATGTTAGAATATTTTTGACAAATAAATTATGTCGATAAAAAGCAAAAATTACACAATTCTAAAATAAGAATGAGAATAAAAGATGAGCTTTGTTGTTTTGGCCATCTAGATGCGTGTCAAGAATGGCTGGGCCATCCAATATTTTGAGTGGGGATGCGGCGCAGCGCGGTATCCACCACGATAATATTGCGATGCCCATCCATTATGACACCATCTAAGATGGCCAAAACAACAAATTCTCATCTTTTATTCTTAATTATTAAAAAAAAATTTTTTACCAACAGAAAGACAAAAAACTTCAAAATAAGATAAACCAACACAACTATAAGAGTAAAAAAAAAGATCTTTGCTATGTCGTTGAACAAAACTTTAAAAAGTAGCATTTTTTATTGATTTTAGAGTAACATTGTGGATTTCCATGTAAAAAATTAAAAATCCGACCAACCGACACTAATATTTTCCTCTTAATGCACAAACACATGTTTAAGGCCCTTACGGATATCTTTATTCTCTCATCTACATGGTGGGGGGTTACTAGAAAGCAAAGGATCATTAAATCAAAGACAACACGACCTTGCCAAACAAAGGAAGTTGCACCAAGGCATTACAGAACAAGAAGGGTAAGTCTGGTTTTTTAGTGCAATTAAAGGTATGTGGTATTTGTCTATCCAATATTATAGAATGATGATTTACATTTTAAGATGCCTTTCTATACAGATTAAATTCAAATAAAAAATGTATGGGTTCCATATCTTAAAACACATAATGATAGTAGTGTATAGCTTTTTTTTGGGGGGGGTGAAAATATTGTACATTGGTTGAAAATTCAGATTCTATTTTATTCTGTATCACCCATTCATAGTATCCTATTTTGTGATTACAAATTGTATTTTTAATTTCATAAATATACTTGAAAGATTTCTCACAGAAAAGTAACTTTGTTATATTGAAGAAAAAATGAATTCCTGTGCTATATTGAGATTGGGCCATATGTTGTTACAAGATAGAGAATAAGCTAAGTTATTAATACATAGGACTGGGATAGCAAAACGTACTGGATCGGCAAATCAAATCTGGTCACAGCATACTCAAAAGCTTAATCCACTACTTTAATCTTCAACAGATTTTTGTAATAGTTACCATCCAATATTTTACTCTTTTGTTTAGTTAAAAGCCAGTAAGATGCAACACCATTCTGGATCAGCTAATCTCCAGGGTTCTTCAAGCTGCCCTCACCAGCAACACATTAGTAGCACATCTAATAGTACAGCAATAGCTCACACCTACTTCAAGTGGTGAACTTGCACTCCTAGTATGAGCACAGCAAGTCCACTACAGAGGGGAGGCTTAGGGCCTGGTGCTAGTGGGCCCATAGACCCAAATCAGAGTAGGATTATTACTTAGCTTATTTAATTTGGGGGTGTGGGACTTCTAAAAAGTGTTTACCTTTTTTCAAAAAGTGGACCCTACCCCCCTAAACTGGACTTTCAACTTTTTTTTTAACATTTCACCACCAAAAAATGGACTGACTTGTCATATTCCTCTAAAGGTTGTTTCTTCAATGGCCTAGACTATCATTTGCAGCAAAAATTGAAAATTTCATTTTTTGTGAAAATGTGCCAGTGCTGCTTTAAATTTTTGTGGAGGGGAATATCTTCTATGAAAATGTGTATAAAAACAATATACAAATAATGAATTTTATGAGGCAAGTGGTAAGAATATTTTTTACATGATTGAAAGATGAATGTTCCTTTCAACGAGGCATTACCGAGTTGAATGAACATTAATCTTTCAAGAAGGAAAATATCTTTCCATTGCCAATGACAACATCAGTTTTATGTAACATCTAAGAAGATCCATGTCATTTTATTAAAGCCGACTATTCTAATTAAGGCTACGCCTAGCCTAGCCGGGCTGTGTCAAGTAGCAAGTTGCTACAGACCCAGCCTAGCTTGACTATGCTAAGTAAGGCTAAGCCTAGCCTGGGCTGTCAAGTAGCAAGTTGCTAAAGACCCCATGGGCCTAGCTTGACTAATGCTAAGTAAGGCTAAGCCTAGCCTAGCCTGGGCTGTCTACAAGTTGCTACAGACCCGGGCCCAGCTTGACTAATGCTAATAAGGCTAAGCTAGCCTTGCCTGGGCTGTCAAGTAGCAAGTTGCTACAGACCCAGGGCCTACTTTACTAGGCTAAGTAGGCTTAAGCCTAGCCTAGCCTGGGCTGTCAAGTAGCAAGTTGCTACAGACCCAGGGCCTAGCTTGACTTAATGCTAAGTAAGGCTAAGCCGAGCCTAGCCTGGTCTCTGGTCAAGTAGCAAGTTCTACAAGACCCAGGGCCTAGCTTGACTATGCTAAGTAAGGCTAAGCTAGGCCCGAGCCTGGGGGCTTTCAGTAGCAAGTTGCTACAGACCAGGCCTAGCTTTGCATGCTAGTAAGGCTAAGCCTAGCCTAGCCTGGGCTGTCCAAGTAGCAAGTTGCTTACAGACCCCTTGCCTAGCTTGACTATGCTAAGTAAGGCTAATCCTAGCCTAGCTGGGCTGTAAGTAGCAAGTTGCTACAGACCCAGGGCCGAGCTTTACTATGCTAAGTAAGGCTAAGCCTAGCCTAGCCGGGGCTGTCAAGTATGCAAGTTTGCTACTGACCCAGGGCCTAGCTCTGCGGGTTAAGGGCAGTGTGAACCTTTAGTTTCCGAGTAATCTATTTTGGTTTTAACTTTGCAAGTATTTTATTATTGTATTAAAAGTATACATTTTTGTAGAAAGAAAATTGGGACGATGACCCGATGATGGCATCATATTAATGTAAAACTTTCCGTATTTTGAGAAAAATACTAAAAAAACACGATTTTGCCCCCAAATTTCAGACAGCCTAACAAAAACAATTTGAAATTTTCATGGAAAAATTTTCTTATGTTATTTTTTTAGAACGATGGGTGGACACATTTGTTCTATTACGGTTTTTTCATTTCTTAAAAATAGAGCTTACTTTTTTCGAAATATAAGGAAAAATGTCAAAAAAAGTTTGTTTTTACTTTTCTTTTCCAAAATTTGAGTATATATTGGAGAATATCTTTAGTTAGAAATCAAAAAAAATGAAAATTGGAAAACGTCCCTAGAGAAGACCGATTGCTATCGTAGGAAAGTTAAACCTTACCTTTGACTTCGGGATTTTTGGAGTTTCTTGTCTGAAAATTTGCCAAATTTTGCGAAAATGAACATTGAGAAAATCTTGTTTTTAGTAAAAAAGTGACTTTTTCCCCATTTCAATCTGTCTCTTTCTCAAATACTTTATCTTGAACTTCAACGTTGAGTATGTTGTGTCAATTGATGAAAATACATTTTATGCACTATTGATCAAACATCTTTTGGGGGGGGGGGGGGGTGTCTCTAACTCCAGAATTAGAAGAAATTGAAATTTCATCTGGTCTAATTAGCGCTTTTTTTACATTTTCCAATATATTTTTTTTGTTTTTCCAATATGCGTTCGCACAAAAGTACATTAAAACACGCGCACGCTTCAATTACGCAGAAAAATTCACCGCGCGACGCGATGGTGCGCCTTGGTGCGCCTTGCGCCTGGCGGCGTGTAGTGTGCTTAAATTCCCGCCGTTTTAGACAAGCATTTGTGTGACTTTAAATGGTCCAAATAGCTGTGTTAAATCGGCAAAAAATACGACTCATGATTGTCTCAGTGGATAACCTTCTTGTAACTAAGAACACAAGTTTGATGTTTAAATGGGGCAAAATCAGAATTCGTGTAAAAACAAAAGCACCAGGGTTGACACTGCCCTTCAGCCTAAATGTTGACTTAATTTACCTTCTACTGCTGCGCTATGGCTATAGTCACTGCATTAAACTTGGGAATTCCACGTAGATCCTGCTGAAACATAACTTTGCTGGCAGAAACAACAAGATTGGCTTCCATTGTCCTCTCATGACAACTATGCAACTTGTACTTGTCTTTACCTTTTTAAAAACGAAAATGCATTATTTAAGTACTCAAATAATATATAAAATTCTATGGTGTTAGTTATGAACATAAACAATGTTATTTTTGTTAATAATAATTCTACGGTTTTTAGCACACGTTTTCAACACTGTTCTTCAAACCTGAAGTTGAGCTATGATGTCATCATTCCTCATAAATTTCATATATTCATCGCAAACTTCCGGCATCATTTTGATGACGTTTCACTAAATGTATATAAATATTCATATCACTTTCGCTGACGTATTGTTGACTTTTGGCATACGTGAGTAGCTTTAGCGATCTCATTAACTCCTAAATACTAATTTAAGATATTCATCGCGTACGGCGTAAACAAAACGTCATTCTGGGAAACAAAATGAAAAAATAAAATTTTCATACCTCTGTTTAGCTTTGAATAGGGATAATGTTGATGACGAGTTATGGTGTACTGTGTCAATATTACGTCGAATGCAAAAGTGACGTGAAAGGGCACAACGAGAATCGGATTCATTGAATACAGATAACAAAAACGACCATTTAGTTTTACGGCATAGGTGAAATAGCGATATTTTATAGTTATATAAAAGCTTAACTTTTATTATTATGAAGTTTGATCGCACCAGTTATATTTCTGTGAGTAGAGAATCATTCATGACAGTGACACCATAGAATCAGTGTATTTCTGAGAATACTTAGTAAAATTACATCCAAAATAAAAAACAGACATACCAGTCAGCCTGGTGCTCATGGTTCACTCACGGCAATTTCCAGACTCGCTGCGCACCGCAATCAAATGCTGATCATGAAGATCATGAAGCCCAGCAATTTCCGACAGGTGCGTGCATTGATGACTGCTTTTTTGTCTGCGCCTGAACTTTGTTCGTCAGGACCTTATTAATCACTTTTCTAGTCTGGCTGTCTGTCTGTCTGTCCGTCCCCGTCTGTCCTGTCTGTCTGTCTTTCCCTGTCATGCTGCTCTTCTCCTGACGTCCGTGTTCACCG
>JAMKCH010033779.1:0-14906 GCA_023653785.1 Ophioderma brevispina | reverse complement strand
CAAAATGATACCACTCGTGGAGGGTCTTCGGGGGGTGCATGGGGGGCTATCGTAGCTCATGCACTATTATCAGCATGTAAATCTACTGCGCTTATGAATCCAAATCCGATTGGTGAAATAAGTATTGACTAATGCGTAATCGCTACGTTCCATTGTAATGATGGCAATTATGTCAAAAGCTAACCTATTATTGAGTTGGTTATTTTGAAAAGAAAACTGGTATGGTAGACTTAAATTAAATCATGATTGATGTTGTGTGTATCTGTTACAGTATTCAATGCACATTCAACTTGCTCTGTATGTTTGTCGTGTTGGAAGTGGATCGGAATGGATATCTAAACATGGTATTGAAAATTAATCTGAATCTGCTTCCGATCGGGCTGATCAGTTCATCAAATGATCGGCGATTGGTGGTTTCAGAACCAAAGGTGATCGATCCATCCCTATCATGTACATAAGAATTTGAAGGGAAATTTTGCAATCATTGAACCGAAATTTTGATTGTGTTTCCGGGAAATTGGGCATTTTTCTCAGCCCTGGACTATTGCGATTTGCCATGAATGGTTCTCCAACTTTCACATAATCTGAATTGTTTGCATTTTATTCCAATGCAACTCACTGAAGGACTTTTAAATTGATATCTGTCTGAAATGTCTTTTGATATGTTTTTCTTTGTTTTTTAAGTTTAAAGTTCCTGGAGAGTATCACTATCTTGGTGTTACAATTTATCTGGCTTTAGATCTTCATCATACTGTAACATCACAATTCGGTTTATATACATATATGATAATGTAGTACAGATGTCGACAGGAACTTTTGCAGTCAAGAGGTCCTTTGAGAGGTCATTCCCACCTTTTGTGAATTTTCTCTATGAATATCCCCTCTGGAGCAGAGGGTGGATCAGTGCATCTATTGACGCTATAAATTTATCAATGTTTTCCTGAAATGCGAAAGATGTCACAGAATTATGGTTCATGGTATAGAGAGTTTTTTCCACTGTATGTACCAGTGCTTTTTGCCACCTCATTGGATCTCTCATCTAGTGAGGTACATGTTGAGGATAAAGGGTAAAAAGGCCTATAACTGCATCCTGGACATTTACCCCATCAGGAACCCATGTGCTGATGCTTGCTTGTGGAACAATTACCCCTCAGGGACCAAAGTGCTAATGCTTGCTTGTAGGACATTAACAGTTTTTCCAAGGAAATGGTTATAGGGTAAAATGTCCAGGCAGTATTTGAATGCACAAAATGCTTAGAGTGCATGCTGGACATTCATCCATTTAAAAATTGCCTATGGTTGCTGGACATTTATCCCTCAGGAGCTTGAAGGGAGTTTTTAAAATGTCTGAATTTGTTCTTGATTAGGAGCATGTCGCACAAGCTTGTGAAGTTTACATTTATATTTATCCCAATGCCTAGTTTTATTTAAGCAGTATTCTGTTCCCACTAACACTAAAAGACTCTTTTCATTGAAACCACAGAGTGTGTGATTCACATGGTGCCATGGCCTATCAGGGAGGTAGTAAAGGAGGCAGTATATCACTAAGTGACCAGGAGAAATTGATCGAACAACGCAAACAGGAGATTCAGCGCAAACTTGCTCAGAAGCAGAAATCTCAGGCGACAGCTAAGCCAGGAACCACTGTTATACCATCCATTAAATTGTAAGTGCAACTCAGTTATTAAATGTAACACATTGTAACAAGATGAAAGCTGGACAATCTAATTCCCAACATTGTCTCATAAGGGGTCTTTTTCACAAAGCTAGCTTCCCCCATTGTATCAAAGTAACCCGTCATAGTTTGCATACTCTCTCTCTCTCATTGTAACTTCAAGACATACCTAGTGGTGAAAATTTCTGTGTATCAGTTTCTTCTCTGTTTTTCCTTCTTTGATGAAACTCATTTATGGGTGGTTATGGTCATGTGTACAATATTTTACCCAAATGTTGTGTGTACAAATGTTTGCTTTAATTGTAACATAAAACACATAAAATTTGGAAATAGCCATTTTCAAGGATATTTACAAAACAACAGAACAGACTGTGTTAAAATCACAAAATGGCCACCATAGTAAAATGTTCAGTAGAACTTCAACAACAAAACATGGTCAAAATTATCCACTAAAATTATTACAGGAATCTGGTTAGTCAGCATAATTTTCAAGAAACTGTTTTGTCCCTCCTTTCAGTAATTTGAAGAATCCAAGAGGATCTGCAGCCATTAAGCCTTCAGATGACAAGCAATCAGACAAACCTAGTGAGGAGAAGAAGCCAGCTGCAGCTGCTTCCTCCACACCTGTGTTTAATCAGTTCACCAATGATGGCAGCTTCATGGAACAGTTCAAAAAGCTGCAGCAACAGAAAGTGGGTAGGTCAGCTTTGTTCAATTTGTCGCCTCAATCGCATACGGTCATATTTCACATTTTTGAGATTTTGGCAAAATATGGCATAACTAGTTTTGTTCATCATGTTCTACAAATCCACAAAGTTTCAGGATGCGACATCCATTAACCCTAACCCGGACTGGGTCGTTTTGCCGGCCGACGGCCCAAATGCAACGAAAGGCAATCTATTTTTATTTTTAACGGCCCAGATGCAACGAGAGCCAAAGCTTGCGTTTCATTGCATCTAAAAAAAAAAAAAAAAAAAAATTACAGGAATCTGGTTAGTCAGCATAATTTTCAAGAAACTGTTTTGTCCCTCCTTTCAGTAATTTGAAGAATCCAAGAGGATCTGCAGCCATTAAGCCTTCAGATGACAAGCAATCAGACAAACCTAGTGAGGAGAAGAAGCCAGCTGCAGCTGCTTCCTCCACACCTGTGTTTAATCAGTTCACCAATGATGGCAGCTTCATGGAACAGTTCAAAAAGCTGCAGCAACAGAAAGTGGGTAGGTCAGCTTTGTTCAATTTGTCGCCTCAATCGCATACGGTCATATTTCACATTTTTGAGATTTTGGCAAAATATGGCATAACTAGTTTTGTTCATCATGTTCTACAAATCCACAAAGTTTCAGGATGCGACATCCATTAATTAAGGAGTTTATAATTATGGATTTTTGTCTTATTCTAAAAATTAACATGTGTTTCACTTTTACTGTCTTATTTTGAAACTGCCATTCATTTACACATGCTATATATGCATTCTACCTACAGTTGCATCATGTCTGTTTGGTTAGTGAACTATTTGTAATGTCATGAATTTGGTTTATGGGCCACAATATTAGATTGAAATAAACCTTAATTATTATACCAAACAACCAGAGAAGGCAATTAAATGCCGCCATGCATGTGCCATGAATGTTTGACATGTAAAATTTGTCTCACTTTTTGAAGCAGCAATTAACAATGCATTTAATTTTTGTACCAATGCAGTTAGTACTACACAACAGATCAGACCAGCAGTTCCACCTTCAGCCACCACACACTCTGAGGCATCTCCATCCTCCTCTGCTGCCGCATCATCATCACTACCACCATCATCGTCAGTATCCCATACCAGTAGAGCCCCATCAGCTAGCTGGTCTTCGGCAAACAAGGCACCCAAACCTGTTGTTACACTAGCTCCCAGACTGAAGGCCTTCAGAGAGTCGTCGGATTCAGATGATGACGATGAGCAGTCAATACCCAGTAAGTTGATTGTCGGTGGTAGAGGGATTGGTTGATCATTGTGTATTTAATGCCACAGCCACAACACAAATTCACCAATGGATGGGCCATTGCCCAATTGCTAATAGTCTCGTCCCCAGAATTCCAGATTTAAGGGCAGTGTGAACCTTGAGTTTCCGAGTATCTATTTTGGTTTGTAACTTTGCAAATATTTGATTATTGTATGTAAAAGTATACATTTCTAGAAAGAAAATTGGACGATGAACCCGATGATGGCATCAGATTAATGTAAAACTTTCCGTATTTTGAGAAAAATACTAAAAAAACACGATTTTGCCCCAAAATTTTTAGACAGCATAACAAAAACAATTTGAATTTTCATGATTTCTTATGTTATTTTTTAGAAACAAGACAAATTTGTCTAGGGACGGTTTTTTCATTTTTTAAAAATAGAGCTTACTTTTTTCGAAATATAAGGAAAAATGTCGAAAAAGTGTGATTTTTACTTTTCTTTCCAAAATTTGAGTATATATTGGAGAATATCTTTAGTTAGAAATCGAAAAATGAAAAATTGAGAAAACCGTCCCTAGAGAAGACCGATTGCTATCCTAGGAAAGTTAAACCTTACCTTTTACTTCGGTATTTTTGGAGTTATCTCGTCTGAAAATTTGCCAAATTTTTGCGAAAATTGAACATTGAGAAAATCTGTGTTTTAGTAAAAAGTGACTTTTCACGCCATTTCAAGCTGTCTCTTTCTCAAATAACTTTATCTTTGAACTTCAAAATTGAGTATGTTGTGCAAGTGATGAAAATACATCTTTATGCACTATTGAATCAAACATATTTTGTCTCTAACTCCAGAAATTAGAAGAAATTGAAATTTCATCTGGTCTAAATTAGCGCTTTGTTTACATTTTCAAATATTATTTTTCGTTTTTCCAAGATGCGTTTGCGCAAAAGTACATTAAAACACCGCACGCTTCATTACGCAGCAAAAATTCACCGCGCGACGCGATGGTGCGCCTTGCACCTGACGGCGTGAAATGTGCTTAAATTCCCGCCGTTTAGACCAAGCAGTTTTTGTGACTTTAAATGGTCAAATAGCTGTTTTAAATTGGCAAAAAATACAGCTCAGGATTGTCTGCAGTGGATAACCTTTGTTGGTAACTATAGAACACAGTTTGATGTTTAAAATGGTGCAAAAATCAGAAATTCGTGTAAAAACAAAAGCACCAGGGTTGACACTGCCCTTAACTGGAAGTGGTCAAATTTTGGTATCTGAAGAAAGGTACTATTTTTCTAATTTACCCTGTGAAATCTTAAGGCTAAATGATGTTTGGTTTAAGTTATGAGTGAAAATGTGCCCTTTTTTTACACGGTACTTTATGGGGGGGGGGGGATGTAAATTCCACTAAAGGGGAAAAGATCCACTTTTTACTGAATTTTTGCACAAAAAGGTCCAAAATTAGAGAAATTTTGACAAGAAAGTCCACTTTTTAGTGATGAGGTGTTCAAAAGTCCAAAAGAGGGCCATTTTAGGAGGTTAGGTCCACTTTTACCAAAAAAATTTCTTACCATTTTCGAAGAGTCCCACACTCCCCAAAATAAATCCTGAGCACGGCCCTGGCTCGCTGTTTTGACATACATGCACACATTTTCATGGCACTTGAATATAATGATTGTTGGGTAGTGCCCCACAAGTTATCCCTTAAGAGTGGGGTCAAAGGTCATTAGAGGTCATGGCCCCAAAATGGTCAGAATTATAAAATTGCTTGGTGTATCCACATGGGTTGCCTGATTTTCATGACTCTTGGATACATGGTCCTTGGGAACGTTCCCCACGTCTGTGACCTCATCTGACTGTGGTGATCTCATCTGACCGTGGTGACCGCATATGACCTTGGCGACCGCATATGACCTTGGCGACCTCATATGACCTTGGCGACCTCATATGACCTTGGCGACCTCATATGACCTTGGCGACCTCATATGACCTTGGCGACCTCATATGACCTTGGCGACCTCATATGACCTTGGCGACCTCATATGACCTTGGCGACCTCATATGACCTTGGCGACCTCATATGACCTTTGTGACCCCAAAATGGTCAGATTTATTAAATTGCTTGGTGTATCCATATGTGGATCGAATTTAATGAAACTCGGATACAATAGTACTTGGGTAGTTCCCAATGTCTTGGTGACCTCATTTGACCTTGGTGATCTCACATGACCTTTGTCCCCATCACAAACTGCGACGGCAGACGATACATGCATTTGCAAACACTGTATTTTTACCTAAAAAATCTTAATGTGGAAAGAATTTGAGCAAAATGGGAGAGAAACAAACATGCATTCAAAATCATTGATTCGAGGACCCTAGGCACTTTATAGGACAAATATGGCAAATGTACCTCTGAAGCCAACTTTATTTGGAAGGCTGTGGCATTAAATACATGAAAACTTGATCAGCTACTAACTGCACCTAAATATATTTTTTCCAAACGGCTGAATCAGGGTTTGAGTTTGATTGATTTGGCACATTGATAATGACAAGACTTCAGTGTCGGTGCGATTTCTAACAAACAGTCAAAGAATATAGGTCTTGCCATTTACCAAAATATGTAAAAGTGCCATCTTTAGGTAATGCACTGTATATGCCAATTTCATATTTTGAAAGTCTACCCCAATTTGACAGTTCGGAAAAAGCCTGTCGATCTGTACTTTGAAACTTTATTCAAAATCTATTTACTGTAGAGGTAGTTATTTAACCAGATTGGTTACCATGGGGAGATATCACAAACTGACCACATACATGTAGTGCTTGTTACATTCCACACTGGACATTACTGCATCAACAATGCCAGTGAACAGCTGTAGGCAATGTGTGGTCAGTGTAGCCTGGGGAATTCAAATTGAGGGCTACAAAAGATATCTATTTCCCAGGATGCAAACAAAATTTCCCTGAAACCCCACCATTTCTTATTTTCAGGGGTGTGAAATTTCCTCATTTAAGAGGATTTGCTCATTTTTGAAATTTTGTTAGTGCCAAAAGTGATTTTTCTTTGATTTTCAGTCTGTTTGGGGCATTTTTACTCCTTTTTTCCTCTTTTTTCCCCTTTTCCTCATTTTTTGTCCATGGCCTCTCACACCCCTGTATTTTCTACTTTATATTTGGAATATATGTCAAAATTCAAATTAAAACTTTTCACCCAATTTCCAAAATTCCTCTTCAAATTTCACAACTTCCATCCAAATTTCAAAATGTCCTTGGAGGGAGCTTTCCAGGTCCCCTTTTTTCCTGGGCATGTTCGAATATGAGGCTTGTTTGGATTTATAACTCGGTTGGTTACCATAACACTTCTGCAGCAAATTGGTATCATTAATGTGGCTGGCAATTGTTAGAACATTTTTTGTCCAAATTTCACATGTCCAAGGATATAAAACAAATTACTTTGGATTGCCGGTATGTGATATCTTTGGGACAGAAATAAAACAAAGGGCAGCAAATTTTGTCAGTATCAATATATAAGTGATTCCATTTCATTTGGTTAATATACGGTTATTGTGCATGTCCGCTCAAATCCATAAATCGGCTGAGAATTTGCAATGCTGGAATTGAGTTTAAATTATCAAGGAATCATAAATGTTGTGGGAAATGTTTATCCAATTGACCTGTACCGCATGCACTGTCTTTTGATATACATTGGAACTGTGGGTTGGGGTATGTTTGCACATCCATTTGCTGGTATTACTGTGTGTGAACTCCCTCCGCTTATCAAATACTCTAGGAGCCTTAAAGTCCTCCCACCAGAGGATCCTGAACATCAGGGATGCCATTACCAGACGCACCAATGTGCAGAGGAGGAGTTGTATCGAGGACACCGTCAAAGGCAACCCCGAAACATGAGCCAAGTACAGTGAGGATTTGTTTGTATTTTGTTTCCAAGCCCCTTTCATGCTAATTCCTTAAGAAATTGGTTTGTATCAGTTTAAGGACCAAAGGTCAAAGATCTTATGCGGTTGTCCTCAGTGAATCTTTGAAGTGTCTATTCATAAGAATGGATGTGTAGTCACCTAATGCGCTGAGTGGGTTGCACCTACTTCCACTAAAATGAAATAGTATTGGTACAGTTGGGTGCAATATCTGAAGATGGAGTTGTCCAGCTGCTGAAGGGTATCCAAACTAATAAAATCAGACTAAGTTGCTAATTAACCATGTTTATGCAATTTTTCTTTCTGTGCCGGTTTGTAAAAAGTCTATAAAGCAGCATTGGATTTGTCTTGTTCACTTTACATCCATAATGGAAATCTTAGGGCTTGCCTTTAAAACGTCTGTAGAATGAGACTTATCTTTGTGTCCGTGAAGACTCCATTCTGTTCTTAACAAGTTCTTCTTTTGGGATAGTTGACCATCTTTTTAGAAGGTCTTTTAAATCTTTTCACTCCATGGCCAGTTTTAGGGTTATTTTTCTGTATGTGTTCCATGGGGACTTCCTCTTTATCAAATTTACCTGCTAAAGAATGCTTTCATCACATCTTAACTTGTAACCTGCCTTCATAATTTATCCAATATACTTACTAGATTCCTACAAGAGACTGGGCAATGACTATAAGTACTACAAGAGGAAGCTTCCAGTAACAGAGTAGCCAAGAAACATCGCCTCACACAAGAAAGGATCAAGCTGCTGGTATGTTCTGAATTAATGAAATGTCTTTTCAAACATGGTCATTTTTTTTGTACTTGATCAATGAAGGAGAGTATGAAACCTCTCTCTCTGAATCTATCTAAACCTTGCTCACTCTCTCTACTCTCGCCTCTCTCTAAATTTGTATTCTCTATCTCACACTTTTTGGCCCCCACAGCATAATGTGTTGTGTGGGCTTATGTTATACCGCAGATGGGTGAGTGGGCAGGCATGTGGATGGGCAGCAAAAGCTTGTAATCAACTCTACCGACTAAACTGATTACTCATTGAACTTCTCATGGCACAGTGATAGAACATGATGAGGTCATGTGGGCTGGTATACTTTTTGGACACATTATGACTATTGTTATCACATTTGGCATATTTTGAAGAAAAAGCATTAATCCACACTACAGACTAACCGATTACTCCATGAACTTTTGAACATGGCATGTGATAGAACATAATGAGGTCGTGTGCTGTAACTTTTTTGGACAGGTAGAATATTAATGAATGAGAGTGGGTGAGGCTTGTGGGGTATGAGGTGTCGGATCTGTGGGGGTGTTTTAAGGAAGTGGTGTTACAGGCGTGTGATGAGGTGTGTGGGAAAAAGAAAAGGAGGAAGACAGGAAATATACGGGGTGGTGGGAATGATGAGGTGAAGGACGCGATAGGGAGAAAGGATGCGTATATGAAATGAGAAAACTGGACGAAGAGAATAAAGTGAGTTATAAGAGATTGAAGAAGCGGAGCAAAGTAAGTGGTTGCGAGGGCTATGAAGGAGGATGCTGAGAATGGGGTGAGTGAGTTGAGGGAACCCAAACAAGGTGGTATACGTTAGTGAGCAAATGAAAAAGGAAGGAAGAGATGTTGGAGGGGGAAGATGTTGAGAGCTTGATGGAAATTGAATTTCAGTGAGAAAGATAGAGGTAGAGTCTGGAAAGAGCAGATGGAGAGAATCATGAATAGAGAATGAATGGGACAACGGTAAGAGCCCTATGTGGTTGGAAGGGCCAGTTGAGAGAGTCCAGTCGGGAAGAAGTGGTAAATGCAATGGTGAAATTAAAACATGAAAGTGCGGCTGGACCCTCGAAGTGAGTGTTGAGATGATTATTGCGAGTGGAGAGTTAGGGATTTGGTGTGGATGATGGAGTGGTGTCAGAGGGTGTTCGATGGAGGAGGAATGACGGTGGAGTGGGCGGTGAGTGTGGTCGTTCCCAATTTTAAATGGAAAAGGGGATGCAATGAATTGTAGTGCGTATAGGGGGTGTGAAGTTGTTGGAGCATGAGATGAAAATTGTGGAGAGGGTACTACAGAATAGAATTGGGGATAGTGAAAGTGGATGAGATGCAAATTTGCGTTTTATGCCAGGGAGGGAACGAGGAAAAAAGAAATGATAGATGCAGTGTTATTTTTGAGGAGGTTGCAAGAGGAATATCGAGCAAAGGGAAGAGCGTATATGTGCTTGGGGATCTGGAGAAGGCCTTATAGAGTACCGAGGAAAGGGATGGAGTGGGCGATGAGGAAGAGGGTATACCAGAAGTGGTGGTTAGAGCGGTGATAGTCTGTATGAAGGGAGCAAAGACAAGCGTTAGAGTAGGGTCTGAGTTGTCTTATGAGGAGTTTGAGGTGAAGGTGGGTGGGTGTGCATCAAGTTCTGTACTGTCGCCGTTGGGTTTGCAATTGGGGTTTGACTGTGGTTACGGAGAGTGCAAAAACGAAGGTTTGAGGCGTGAGATGCTGTATGCTATGACTTAGGTTGATGTGCGAGACAATGGAGGGTTGAGGGAGAAGTTTTGGAAGTGGAATAAGGCATTTGAGAGTAAGGGTATGAGGGTAAACTTGAGGAAGACTAAAGTGATGGTGAGTGATGCGGTGGGGGAGGTGTAGGAGTTGCTACATTTAGAGACGTGCAAGCTGGACGAGCGAGCACGGCTCC
The DNA here is from genome assembly GCA_023653785.1 of Ophioderma brevispina. Lineage (NCBI taxonomy): Eukaryota > Metazoa > Echinodermata > Ophiuroidea > Amphilepidida > Ophiodermatidae > Ophioderma > Ophioderma brevispina. Next base: position 4,668 of record JAMKCH010033779.1, on the reverse strand, counting down.
GAGCGCCTGGAGAGCCGAGACAATTGGTGACATGGACGAGCAACTGCCATTGATGACGTGGAAAGGCTCGTCCCGCACGAGCACACAGAGATAACATTTGTATGGCGAAGTTAATTGATTTGCCCACTTCAAAGGGCGCAAGTACTCAACTCCAGTGGCATATATGTCGTGCCGCGGATTATATTGATGCGAAATTGTTTTTTCTTTTACAAACTTTTGCATCCCAATACAAGAGTTGGGCCTATCGTTATTATAAGTAAAAAATTGGTAGATACGGTAAACTCACCGAATTCTAAATTGTTCAACAATTTTTAAAAACAAAAAAACACGCGTTTTTAACCTAATTTTAAACAATTTCTTCAACCTTCTGAAAAATGAAAAAGTGCAAAGTCAATACACGAAGTAAATTAAGTTTATTTATGGAGGTGTCTATGCAAAAGAAAAAACACCCTGGAGACTACATTAACTTCACACAGCCGAAAAAATCGATGTTTGTCATTCAACACATAAGCCTATCGGGATTCCTGATTGGGTCCCTATCGCTTTTTGTACTTAATAATATGTAAATAACACTGGAATAAATTAAAAATAAGTTTAAGAAATAATCAATCCTTGTAAAATAACAGTGGCTCCCAACAATGTACATAATCACTCTGGAAGACGCTTTACATAACACGCACGACGAAACATATCGTAGCATAGCTCATGCTGACCTGCGCTGGTGGCAGCGGCCGAATGTGTGCTGCGAGGTGGGTTGTTCCCCACGGCTGTGCCTAATTGGTGTCAAATGTATCTGACTCTTGTTCGTATAATGTGGAACTTGGGTATTGTGATTATGTGGTGTCAAACGCTAGTGCAAGTGGACGTATTAACAGTATCATACTAAATGAACAACCAATGTAGATCAGACACTATAGTAGTATTATACTTTTAAGAATTTAAATGTGATTTTTTTTCTAAAGTCGCTGTAAAAATAAACCTAATGGGGAAATTAATAATAATTGCGGAAAAGAAAAATACGGGGGGAAAAAAAACCCATGAATTTGTGGGAGAAATCACGCGTACAAATTGTTTTACATATCAATGACAATTTTGCCGTTATTAAGAATCCTGTAAAATCACGGTAAACTCCCTCCGTAAATACTAAATGTTAAACAATTTAGAAAAATTTAGAATTTACGGGGAGTTTAGCTTGTCTTACCATATTTTCTAAAACCTTCGGAAAAAAGGAAACAAGTGGCAAATTCAAAGTACACGAAGTAATGTAGTGTATTTATGGAGGTATCTATGCAAAAACAAACCTGGAGACTACATAAACTTCACACGGCAAAATGTATGTCATTCAACACATAGGCCTATCGGATTCCTGATGGGTCCCTACGCTTTGTTTGTAATTAATAATATATAAATTAATACTTGCATAAATAAAATAGTTTAAGAAATAATCAATCCTTGTAAAATACCAAGTGATCCCAACATGTACAATAACCTAAAATACTCTGGCCGATTTTGATCAAACAACAACTAATAGTTGTGTTAATACAAAGTAGGGCGTATACTGCTTTGAAAGAAACAGGCCTATTGCAATGACTTAAAAAATAAAATGACAAGAACGGCAATTTGTAATATTTTTACACACTCTGTTACCACTTAAGTGACGCACAAAAAGGGGGTTTTTCATCCGTTGGTGCCCAAGGGGGCGTTCCATGGGACCCCCCTAAGGAAACCACTTCCCGAGTAATTTTTTTGCACGAAATTATACAACTGTGAAGGTTCATAAGACAACCCCAAATCAGCAATTTATATAAAAATGATTTTTTGTATTTGGACTGCAAATTAGGGGCCAAACATCTTTCAAAACACACGAAAAATGGCCAAAAGACGGAAAATTCAAATGAGCTGCGCTTACATCAAACTTTTAGAAAACTTATTTTATGTTGATATCTACTCTAGACGACCCAAATTACATTATTTAACAAAAACTTGCAGTTTTAGGAACCTGTATTTTTAACGGGTGTTGCAAAATACACGTCATTTTCCCAACAGACTTTGTACAGTAATGTTTAGCCACGTCCACATGAAAATGTTGGTTTTCAGCACTAAAGGGTTAATTATTTTTAAGGTTACTATTAATTGTTAACTACATGTATGTGTGAACATATACATCAAAAAAAAAACTTTGGTTCTGTGATTTTTTTTTAATATTCTCAAATGACTTCCGTTAGTGCCCAAGGGGGGGTCCCTGGGACCCTCACTAATTACCAAATTAACGGCTTGGCCATTTAATTGTTTTGGTATCAAAGAAGCGCACTTTAAAAGTCAGACATACAAAAATCGGCGCAAACATCCCCCGCGTAAGCGGCAGCGCGAAAACAAATTTGAGGGTCCCTAGGAAACCCCTCACCCTTGGCCCTTAAGTGTTAAACCTTTATAATGTTCTAATGATGGTCGGGTTTGCTATTATCTCATAATTTTTACAAGAACCAGATGTAAATAAATTGAATTTGAAAAAAGATGTTCTTTTTTTCAGAAGTTGTCAATAGATTTAAAAGTGAAGACTATATTCAATCCTTGTAAATATTACTTCACTCAACACCACAAAAACGTGGTGTTTTTAAGTTGAAACAAGTGTTAAAGGGCGACACTGAACAACTGTGTAAAGGTTTAAAACTTTTAACCACTATATTTAAACTTGTAAACAACGCGTTTTTGCATATAAGTAAACGTACACGCCAAATAGGAATTTTGAAATGATCAAGTCCAGTAAGCCCTCCCCCTTCCCTCCTCATTTTTTTGGAATAGGTAAAACTATTTATATTTCAATTTCTTAAATTAATGTTTTAAAATCCTGAAATTTTGAGGGGTGATAGGACCTTAATTGTGATTAATTAGCCGCAGTCCAATTTCATGTGAATTTTAGAAGCCTCGGAGGGGGAGGGGGCATATCCTCGTAAAACGTAAACAAGAATCGTCTTTTAAAAAGACAACTTAGCGAGGATGTTAGTACTTAATATGTTAGTGTAACTACGTGAGTTCATAGGAAACCCTCTCGTATATTAGAGAGATGATAAACCAACATATAGTATTCAGGCATCAACCTTTAATTTTGAAATACCACGGGTTGGAAATGCAAGCCTTTTATACAGCCATATCCATTTTCATAGGTGAGTGCCCTCTTTTATGATTGTGGGTAGTTATCAATCAAATAGATTCTAAAATATTTTAACCACAGTCCCATTGCACCGAGATTACAAAAATTTAAACTTACCATGATTTACAGGAAGATCAGGTTTTAAAACAATCCTTGTCACGCCTGTGTATCAACTCGTATGGCACAGTTCAATAGCTTTCATTCACAAGTGTATAGGAAAACACCCCCGAGTGTGTGTATAATAATGCTACCAGATACCCAGATGAGTTATTGTCCCAGCATGTACAAGTACAAACCAGGAACGGTGCCCTTGGTTGATGAGCATAGTTGCAACTCAGAGTGTGTGCTATCTGGGAATTGTTGCACATATGGTACTCAAAACCATGGGTCATTGTCTTCCATTACATGTCAATGAACTGAGAAGTTACCCACTGTGATGGGTGCCGTCATCCAATCAAAAGTTTTGTTTCTGGCTGCTTAGGAAATGTAAATGAAATTACTAGTAGCGCATATACATGTCCTTAATTCTTAAAATAAATTGGAACAAGAGGACGTTACACTGCTACTGAGACAACCACCCAACTCGTGCATGACGGTGGATATTCTGCCAATCAGTTGCTTGCTACACATATGCAAGGGTAACTTGGGGAATTGTAGGGGCTTTTATCTACTCCGGGTTTTTGAGGACCATTTCGATGGCCACCAAAATGGGCATTATCATTTTATGATGCGGCGAAAGTTTGGCAAATTCAATTTTCATTGAGTCATTTAGTAAAAAATAAAAAAAACCTTCCTCCTCACTTTTATAAGATGCTACTGCGAAAGAGAAAACTAATAATTAATTCAAGGGACTTACGAAATTATTTGAGAACGGTTTGCATACGGAACAATTGTTACAGATAAACGAACTTCCAAAATTGTGATGATATTGTAACGATCGATAAGAAAAAGTGTGCCAGATAGGATAGAGCGTAAAATATATTATAAATTTGACACACGGCTTGATGGAAATGGAAGGCCTACCAAGATTCTTTTAAAGATTTCAAAAACTAGAGGAGCTGGACTGTTAATTTTTCAAGTTTGGCGATGTTCCATGGGCTACGGTAGGTTTTATATTTTGAAACTGTTGAAACATATACAAGTTTAGTTGAAACCACCAACACGCGAGCGAGTACGGGAAAGTTTTACAAACAAATAACCGCACTGCACTGTAACATGAATATTTATGCGCCACAAGACACAGGCCATAGCTGGATTTGGCTATATCCGGGAAGAAAAATGACCATTTTTCGGGATTTTCCCTGGAATAAAAACGGTAGTAGCCTGCAAAAGAACGTCATGTAAATAAATCAAAACTCATGTATGGGACCACGTCACACCAGGGAGTTTATTTTAAAGGTTTACTCACATGTAGAGGAGTTAAGCACTTTCACGATATCATCATTCTATTGTGCTCTCGTTAATGTGGTTATGGAAGCTAACAACCACTTGTAACAAAGCCGTAATAGTAGGGCTTG
>JAMKCH010033778.1:0-15719 GCA_023653785.1 Ophioderma brevispina | reverse complement strand
TAAGTTCGAGAACTCTTCAACCTACTTCCTTCCACCAAGTTACAACATTATACATCTTATGAAACTCCAGATATTGGCAGTCGCATTTTGACATATTTAAAGGAATGCCCCTTTAATTAGCTCATTTACATACCTAACCCACATATATCATGCACTTACAATTTGCAGAAAAGATGCATGCCATGATGGGCTTTCATGTAGCGAAGGATTTTTGTGTATCCGATGTACCGTTTCAAAGATACAGCGCAAAACAGCACATGCAGTCCAACCTAACCAAAATGGATCACACAGACACACAAAAGGAATTGCTGTTGCAAAATCCCCGCTGCCCTTTTAGGCCAGGGGATAAAAATTTACATTCTGTTATTAAAACCTTTAAAACACCAAAGACAATTATTGAAATCTTTGAGAATAAATAGAATTTTGAATCCAGTTTTGCAAAACTGCTGGTTTGTGTTTTTAGTATCTAATTTGTCACAAAAAATGGACCATTTTAACAAAATAAATCTGTAAGTTTGTCATCACCATTGGTGTACATGCATTTTTTTTCATTCTAAAACTGCTGCGATTGAAGAGTTAAGTAAGGGTTGTTTTTTTATTTTTTTTTTGTATGGATAATGTTTCCAATATTATGCAGTGAATGAGGGAGTATAAAGTCCCTTTATGTGTAAAAAGAAAGCTCATACTAGTAATAGGACCAACCACATCAAATTGCCCAAATCTGTTTGCAGTTGTCTACCGGTGCTTACGATTACATGCACTGGACAGAGGAAGGATCTAGCACCTGTGTGAATTACCATGCATGCATGCATTTTGTGGTGTCATTGGCCAAACTCCCATGATGCACTGTGATTTTGACAGGATTTGAATGCCCAATAATTTTTTTTAAATAGCGAATTCTTCAAATTGATCACAAGTGGGGCCATGTTTGCATTTCCCAAATGCAAATCAGTTAATTGTGTACTTTATCATAATGATATTTGATTTGAGATTCTATTGAACATTTTTTTTTCAGCTGAGAGCAAAACCTGTTTGACCCTGGAGTCAAAGAGCATTGTTATTTTCTTGTTGATATTAATTTAAAATGAGCAGAAATTGGAATAACATGGTCATTCTGTCGCTCCGATTATTGGGATGAGTAAAGAAATCAGATGTGTTACGGAGCCCAAGGCCCCTGCCCCTTGTGTTCAAGTCTCATTGACATCTCTCAAAGTAGGTTGATACAGGACTAACTTAATTTTAACCAGATACACACACACACACACACAAACACAGACATATACACACATGCACACAGCGCCGATTTGGCGTAATTACATTATACCCTGCTTTTTATCATGTAATTTATTCCATTCATAAATAAAGCACATGATACTGAGTAGGTGCAAAGGGTATACTGTAATTAGGCCACTCATTTATGTTCCCATCCGTAATCACCCAGGCAGGGGAAAAAAATCTATAAGAATAAAGGTATAATTTTGGGAAAACCGGTACTCTCTTTAGACAGAATTGAACACCAAGACGATTACATTATTTTAGTGGATAGAAGGAGGCCAGAGGTCCGAGGATCTCTTCATGCAAAAATAATGGGTGCCGCCGCCTGTTTCAATTCATCGTAAAGGGAGGAGTACCGGTTCGCCAAAATCATATCTATTCTATTTTTAAACAGCTTTATAATTTAAGGTCATTTTGCCCGATTTGACGATACTTATGGCTTTACTTAATACAACAAGGACTGCCTCCATCCAGTGACAACAATTCGAAAACCCATTGCAACGCGATGAACATACGCAACGAGACGCAGCGCTGGAGGTGCGCCAGAACTAGTAAAAGGGTATGACGCGACGGCTTCAACCTCCAAATAACGTCAACACGCAGCGCGTACTACCTGGGTTCAACTTGTCAAAGTGAACTCCGGGGCATCAGCCAAAAAAAAATGAAATTGCTTACATTTTAACAGTGTTTACGACTTTATCTTAAGATATCGGGTTACACCCTTACAATATAAACTGTATCCGTCAGTGTCATGGTAAAGTAAAGTTTCCAGCTCATTCGTGCTAACAACACAGTAATCTCAGAGTCATTCTGGGTTCTGGCATTTATGAGTAACTGCTGTCCATTGGCTCCAGTATGTATTGCATGAGCCACTGGTGGTGGTCTTGAACCACCTGATCTTGGTGGGTGGCGTACCAACTGCGGGGCATGGCAGTCGGATATCTTCACCGGAGTTAGGAGTGGAGAGAGATCGGGGTGGTCTTTGTGGAGAATGGGTTCTGTAATAAAAGCATGAAAGGTCTGTTGTTAGTTTCACTGTTATAACTGAATTACATCCAACAACTTGGCGGATTCTAAAGGACATCTTTAACCCAGGTTTAACTAAGCCAGGTTTTTAAACCCAGGGTTAATCCTTCATGAATGATCTTTTTCCTTTCATAAATTCTGAAAGTATACTATAATCCAGAGCAGGGACACAATACAGACAGGGTCGAAGGTCACGGGAGTCAGAGGTCAAACTGTGCACCCTAGATAAGCCTTAGGCTAGTGATTTTTTTTAGCCAAGAATGAAGTTAATGAGTCACTATGTAGAGGAGTAAGCAGGATGATCATTTGTTTGCAAAGTTGTGGGGGGTAAAGAGAGATTACATACATCCCAGAATTAAGAGCAGGGGAAAACATGATAATACATTAATTGATAGACCTTTGACCTATGATATGTTCTACACCATATCGTGTCCTTTGAAGTAGGAAAATTGGATGAGAGATGTGAGCCGTAGAGCAAGCGCTTGGAGAGACAGACGACACTGATGCCGCCGACATTTATGTTGCAAATCCCTCCTTATGGCTAACAAGCTGGGGCGGGGTGATATTATTACAAGAAGTGCAGGCAGACACTTGTCCAGGAAAATGGAATAGACATTGCACGATCCGAAAACACCTGTATGGTGCCCACGTCCACGGGAGGGAACTCTGTCCCGCAGTTCAGTTTAAAAATATTCTGTTTTCCGTTCAGCTTTGCCGGCCAGTGCCATAAACACAATTCAAAGTACCTTTTCACATGAAGTTAATCTTACAGAAATGTAGAATTATATCATCGCACAAAAAAAAGCGAGGCAATGATGTTGAAATTTATGACAAAAGGTGGCATTTATCGATTGTAACGTGTCTATTTGTCACCTGAGCCGGACGATACAGTTCCAACTTTTGTGCAATGTCACAGATAGATCAAGTTTTCTAGTCTTGATGTTACGCTTGAAAACAAACCGTATGTTGTTAGTGCACTTGAGGTGTAAAGTTCCGGAGGAAATGGGCAAATACAAGACTGCCATTATGGGATCGTGCCCAGGTCTAATGAATAAATGAAATGGATGGACTGAGATAACTTACATATTCAATAATGACTGATAGTTGATGCTTTGCATTTGCTGCAATGATAAAGAGAGGTGGAAAACTAGGGTCTTTCCGTGGAAAGCAAGACATCATCATCAAAATAGTAAATACCCTACTTGTATTTGAGAGTAAAAATCCTAGTTGCATACCAGCCTTGTTAGAAGCCACACACATGTACCTCTCCATGTCCCCCCCCAATTTCGGGCTAATATGCTGAAGGGGCGCCGTGGGTAATGACCGATGGAGAGGCCAGTCACAGGGATTGCTTGGGAACGTTCTTATCCACTGAATGATGGGACGGGAACCCTGAAGCACGGAGTCAATGGCGATGAATGGCCTAGCCAACTTGAGTGGTTCCCGGAATTTGTCTGTATGGTAGGTTCAACGTGAGTGAAAAAATACAAACACCAAAAATTGTATGACTTATACAAAAGAAGTCTAAAACAGACACTTGTATACTTTGGTTATCCAAAAGTACAGGAGCAATGTCAAAACGCAGTATTTGTGTATGTTGTTCTGGTACAGCCGACATTTGTGTCAATTACAGAGAGGAGTGCAACGAGTACACTGTTTAATCACTGCGCGAACGCGATGATTCACACCCAACTCGAACAGATGAGTGATAGTGTTCCATTAGCTTAAAGGTGACTTGGAAGTCTGGATGATGGCACCCTCACTTTTTCTAACAAAATCATTTTTTGGGCCCTATTATAATATAATACTTACCACATAAATAATTTGATTTCCACGAGTTAAGTTGTTTTCGTGGTTGATGGGATTTACTCCTTATTTCAGTGACATTATGTAGATAGAAGCATAGAGAAAAAATGGTCTCAAAATCTATACTTATTGTGGCCGTAAAGACTGACTCAGAGATTTCTTAAATATATTTTTGTGTATTAAATAAAAATAGTTGATTAGAAGGCAGATAGTCACATAAACTGCTCAATCCGTAAAATTTGAAATGAATCAGATTTGTTTGTTTTCATGCCGGGTAAACATTATGCACAGGTATAATAAAGTACAATTTAGGATACTGTGTATTAACCCAAAATCAAGATCCGAAATTTTAAAACAAAATTGTGGTTTTCACATGAAGGACAACGATGGAGTTGCGGCCAAATTCAATACTCAACTGGCGGCGTTTTCCGGTTCTGCTGGTTCCGCGCGGTGCAATTAATTCATTGAATTTGCTGAATTACTTAATCAGATTAAAGGAGTCAGACGATTGAGCGGATTAAATGAAACCGCCTGGAACCGGGCTGAACCGGAAAATGCCCGCGGTTGAGTATTGATTTGAGCTTAGCTATTTCCACAGTGAACCTACAAACAATATCCAATAATTTACCAGCATGGAAAAAGACACACGAAACATAAAACTATACCTATCATTAAACACTTATAATTACAAACCATACAGAAAAAAACTCACCATGTACAAACTAGTGTAATATTCTGGTTCACTTGCGACAATGTGGTGGCATGGATACATGTAAATTCACTGTCTGTATGCGAACCTGGGCTATCTCCAATGTACCCTGGGAGTTCATGTACCTGTTGGGGTCATTGGGGGTGATTAGATGACCGTGTTCTGCCAGGTTATCACGGCTGTGGGTTGCCTGGATCAATGGTAGGGCAATGAAGTCCATATTGCATGGCTGATTGGCAGGTCGTCGCATATCCAGAATATGGAGGCCCCAACTGGGATGTTGAAAATAAACCAAATGGGCAAATTATTAATTACAGATCAGTTTTAATACAGGAATGATACTAGGTGCTGGGACACTAGTCTGGTTGAAGATGGGACAAATATGCTAAAGGGATTCGAAATTCATAGTTATTATATACAATCTGTGGATCCAGCTGCATTCAAATACCAACAAAATCTACATTTAACATAAATTGACTTAGAAAAGGTGCTTGTTGTCGAATTTCACCCCCCCCCCACACACACACACATTAACGGAAGAGTATCCTTTTAATATAAGATGAAAAGGTTGTAATTTTTTATTGTTGGCCTGAAATTTCACCCTTCAAATCCTTCTCTTTTACAAGACAGAAGCAAACTTCCCAATTAATGGTTAACATCAATGATAGGGCTTGCAATAGTATCATTGCTTCTACCATAAAAACCACAAGTTTCTTTCAAAACAAAACTTAGTGGTGAGTGAATGCAAATGCGCCTCTAATAAACCGATATAAAAAAAAGGATTTGGAAGAAGCGGAAATTTCAAGATGACAATGCGAAAAATTGGCCTTCATTGATATCAACATGATACGACTTCCAAGGAAGTCGGGTGGGGGTCCCAAGGTGATCGGACCAATCACCTTAAAATATGCAATTGTTATATTATTTTTATTGCATTTTGTGTAATAAATGAGCAATCAATTATTGTAAATAAGAATAACCCTGAGTATTTTAGCACAATGTCTATTCCTATCCCCCACCATATTTTGCATTTCTTAATCAATTAACAATCTTAATGCTTACGCTGACATCGATATTCCCGCGTTTGGTTGGTGTTGCCGGCAGCATTGAAGGCCAACCCGCATACTCGCCGGCTCCTCCGGTGTGACTGAATCAGGTGGCCAGTAACATCTTGTTCTGACTGAAGGAGACACCCGGTTCATTGCCGGTCAGGATCTGCAAGCCCTTAAACCACTGAATGGTAGGAGGCGGGTAGGCATCGTCACCGACATCCAGGTCTATCGTACAATGCACTTGGGTCGGGTAGTCGTTTTCGTCATTGCCGTTTATCTTTGGTGGTACTGAATGAAGTAACAATAATCACTTATCTTACTTGTTTGATATCCACTTTACGGTATTTATTGACACACCTCTGAAAGCCTTTTATTTGTTATATGTGCGTTGTATCTTGCTGCATTTTTAGAAATCAATGTCTTAAGGCAACATTTTGTGTTACATTCACTTTTTCTTCTGGCTTTCTGTAGAATTATGTGATGTGGCCTGGGGGGTCTCCCTCAATTTTTGTTTGGGGTTACGAGGCTGAGGGCACCGAAACCCAAAGCCATTTCTAGGGGCCATTTTGGTATAAAAGTGTCATTTCTAAGAATTTGATTCAAAAAGTGCTCTTCTCTAATGATTTAAACTCAAGGATACCGAATTAAACCTCCCCATAATTTCCTACCTCTCGTTGTACTATTAGTATAGGTACAGGATGTGTACCTAATATGTACTACAATACCCTCACATACTGGATAGCTAACTAGAAGCGACCCCTGTACGATTCTCTCATTTCAGTACAATTTTTGGTATCCCTATTTGGTACCAAAATACTCTAGCTTTTAAGGTAACTGATTTAGAATTTAAGGTGTTACCCCATTATAACCTCTATCTCATTGTTTGCTATCTTAATTACTAATTGCACAAAACCTAGCACAATTTTGTTCCCAGTAATTTATTTAGTTATTAACCAGGTTTTTGCCCATGATCTCACAAAATGACTTTAAAAATTAACTGCATTTGGTGTAAAATTACAGAAGGAGGAACTAAATGATTCCTGGGCTAAATAAAGTTCTACAAACCATATACTAAAATCCACCAATCTTAAACTCAAATACACCATAGCACTACTTTTTTGTGCTGACCAGCAGCCCGTACGCAGGTGGGGTGCTGTCGCACCACCCAAATTCCACAAAAGGGGAAAAGGGGTCCCTTTTTTTGCGATTTTTTTTAGGTAAAATGTCCCAATTTAGAGAAATTATGACGAAAAAGTTCCACTTTTTGGGTTATGACATGTGCAAAACGTCCAAATAAGACCATTTTAAAGAAGGGGGTTAGGCTCCATTTTTTTTTTTTCAAAAAAGGTTCCACTTTTCGAAGACCCGCACCCCGTAAAAAATCTTGCGTACGGGCCTGGTGCTAACATAACCTGTAACCGTCATATCCACTCGAGTGGCCTTGTCAACCCCACCACCGTTGGATGCTTTGCAGACATAGCGCCCATTATCCATGGGTTCAACAGAGTGGATTCTCAGTGAGTTGTCAGGCATCAGGGTGTACTTCCTGTGGTTGTATTGATTTTACGGTTTCTTGAACATCGTATGTGTGGTGGTGGATCGCCGTACATGCCACATGGAATGATGCATCACCGTTGATTACTGAAGAACACTGCTGGGTTATTTGTGTCGGAAGTTGGAGTGAGCTAGGATGAAAAAATACAGTATTTTTTGGTGTCATTACTCATTTGTCTTGTATTTATTATACATTTGTATAAATGCCTTTTGATGAATACAAATGAAAGAATTTCTGAGTCCTACAAGGAACAAGTCTTGCAGGTTAAGTACCCATCATGAGCTTATTAAACTCATACTGGCAGAGCTCATTTGATAAAAACAATCTAACAATTTTATGCAACTTTGCTAATCAAATATGACCATCAAAACCGTACCCCATCAGGTTTCTAAGATCTCCGATGAGGAGGGTACTGGTTACTCTTGTCAACTAAAAAACGGATATCCAGCACATGGACTCAGGAAGACACTTTCAATTATCTTTTTCTTCAATAATCCTCACACAGCAGATTGCTTTGAATGTATGGTGAATCCGGGCAACCCCCGTTAGCGGGACAAAAACGATTTAAAAAAAACTTTGGTTTTGCTACTACTACTACTACTAACTACCAAAAGTACTATTTTTTTATAAAATTAATTTCAATAGAAACACATTTCAATACACAGACTGTGGACTTGAAGAGTATGTCCTGGTAGCTGTTTCCTTCATCATTGGGGTTGCCGTGCACGTAGTGCCTCTATCACACTGGCTTGCAGGGAAGACAACCTCAGTGATCCAAGCCCCATTGACTCCATGTTATGGTCCAACTACTCTTCCCATGGAACCCATTCTCTCTCCCATGTAACAGTTGGGTGGGAACACCAGCGGACTCACAGAGAAGGATGACAGCACATTGCCGACACCCCCCCCCCTGTGGTCATAGTCGTGGGACCAGGCTAATTGATGGATGGACTGGAAACAAGGAAAAGTAGAACTCACGTATTGTGTGAGTGCAAAGGGGAAGGTTGTATGTGCAGTAGCTGCCATTTGGCAGAAAACTTCATCAGACATACTATTATGCAAAGTCGTTGGTCAGTGGCTCTGTCAGGACTCAAGAGCTCACTAAGGAAAGATAAATTATGAGGTCATCCCAATAAATGGCAGCCACACTGTGTATCCCATGGTAGCTATTGCACTTAACAACCTTATTTGCACTCACATGACCCAAAGTAATTTCGGAAGTGGGGTACTGCTTCGGGTTGTGAGGAAGAGTCCTTCAAGGGTTTACCAAAGTCAATCAGTAAAGGCATCTCTTAACTACATGAACACTACCTGCAATTGGTCAAAAGGGAATTTATTGATGTTTAAGCCAAGAGAAGATATCAGTAGCTTCCCACAATGATTGCTTCCATTGGAGTTTTGTACAAGCTAGTCATGTGATCGCTTAAAAGGAAACACTCTTAAAATGCAAGTTGTGATCAGTAATGCCCAATTTAGCCAGTTTCAACACTAACGATTCACATCAGTACCTGTACAAAAAACTCCATGGAAAGCAATGCATTGTGGGAATCTACTGAAATCTTTTGTTTAAGCCAATCGCAACATGGTAAGAATGGCGGTAGAGGGGATGGATTAAATATTGAAAGTGCATTACAACGGTTAGTGAAATAAGATACATGTAATCAGGCAATCAGAAATGGTGTGGAGAACAAAGGGCAGGTAGTGCCCAGGGTGGGTAAAAATTTGGAACAGGATGACCAGGGTTAGTCAGGCATTTTCACCCGCCCTTATTGTAATCCTCATTTTTTAGCAGATTAAATTAGTCAGCTATCTTCAGGATTAGGCTAGGTTAATGGTTAGGTTAAACGATAGGTTAGGGTTAAGTAATTTTGGGATTAGGGTTGGGGCCAGGGGTTAGAGTTAACATTGTGACCAAATTATTAAACTCTAAAACAGATTGCCCACTATCTAGCGCAATGGATAGGTACAGCCTTCTGACACGGGCTAACGTTTTGGTCGCATAAGGGTTTGCATGGTAATATCCAAATCAAATGGATCTGAAGAGATTGGAATTCTTCAATTTTTTTTTATTTTAAACAATTTGTGAAAATGGGTATTGCTAATGATGTAAACTGATTTAAACTAATCTACAAAGAAGGGAGCAACTAAGCAGTATGCGATGAATTATGTTTCATTAAAACTGTTCATCACACGTTTGGTAACGCAATGTCATTAGTTAGTTGGAGTACAGACCAAAATAAACCTTAACTTTTGTTTTGTAAACCAAACAAAATGATGCACTTCCACAAATCAGAAATATGAACAATTTTAGTAGTCCCATGATTTTTATTACCAAATTGTTAACAACTATCCACCATATACCCTAAAATAAACTTACCAGGGACCATGAGATCCATACCCTTGTATCATTACCAGCAATGCTCTTAGCCATAAGTATACCTTCCAGCACGTACACTGCTGCCTCAAGGATTCCAGGAGCGTGGGGGGGAGATATCTGAACTTCTGGTGGACAAGGGATCTCATATCGCCACAGTGAGCGGGGAGGTGGAGCGCCGGGACGGCATGGAAGGAATGAGGATGCGATGGTCTGCCAAGACGGTGATCACTGCGCATAAGGTTGGTTTGTAATGGTGGAGGAACTGAAAAATACAGAAAATTTACCTGTTGTTAAAAGTAAACTTTTGTGTTTTGTGAGAACAGGATTAAAGTAATTTTATCAAAGTTTCAAATTCCATGTACCACTTTTCTAATAATAATGAACCACGACAAAAATTGAGGGTTGGAAAATCGCAAAATGCACATTAAGTTGGCTCAGGCAAAAAGAGCGGTTAGTGGCCAAACAGATGACTTGCTGCTCATTTTCTTTTGATGCATTACAATTATCTGGCGATATACAATGATACCACAGAGCACTACCTTCTTAAGTGGCGCATCTAATGCTGGGCATCACTCTATTTGGCTAGAACCTCTTATATGTTCAAACAATTATGACATCTCAAGCGTCTTTTGAGACTATGACAATAGTGCCAATATAGGGTTATAAATATCAAAAAATTTAAATTAATGGATCTTCTTAAACTCACCATGAACACCAACTGTGAAAATATCTCGTAGAACTGCAACCTGATTTTGTGAGTTCACATGATAAAATACCCCGTATGCCTGGTTGTGTCTGGTATACCACAGTTTGGTTCCGTGGGAGCATCGTAGACCTGTGTCTCCGCGATTCCTGATGGGGCGGTTATCTTTATACCAAGATAATCAGCTCTTGGGTTGGCATTAGTCACATGCAGTTTCTAAAGTACGGGTTGGTTGGGGGGACGGTGATTTCCACAGGGTTTCTGGGGTGTTCTCTCCGATTATGTTAGGTCTGCAATGAATGGCCTCAGGTGATTACATTATTGGACTGGTGAGAGGGATTTGGTTAATCTTTTTCTAAATAGAACGATCTTATATACACTGTGAGTGATAAAGGGCATAATTGAATGCAAATGCCCAAACATCGATAATATTCCTATAAGCTGAGAATGTGAAGATGAGGTCATTATACCTACTAATCTGAAATACTGGGAACTATTACAGATTGCTTAAAGGGGGGGGGGGGGGGAATGTGTCATTTGCACAAGACGGTTGCATAAGATTCAATAAGTAGAGCAGGTTACAAATGGGTCAACGGTCTCCGGGGGTTTTTTTAGGTCAATCTGTGGACAGTCCCATGGTTCTGTGACCGAGAGTATGCAAGTTCATCAGGCAATGCGTACAAGAATATGAGTCCAGAAGTGAAGGGCTAAATGTTTACCACAGACATACAGACAAGGATGGGAGAGACAGACAGACAGACAGACAGACAGGACAACAGACAGACTTTATGTATGATCTACACCTATACAAGAAGAATATCATCAGTTGTAAGGCAAACCAGGATGAAGTGCATTGTTATACTTTTGGGGGACAAAAAAAAAACTTCAACAAAACTATTGTTACAAGGAATTGCTTTGTCCGCGGAAGTATTAGATGATACAGACATGCACCCACACAGTACCAAGTAATCATAATCCTAGGCCATTGGCCACTAAAAAACTACACCTGGAAACAAACCCTGATGTTTTGACATTAATTGTTTAAATTATTTAAAAAAAAAAGTTGAAGATCAGAACAACCAACCTTTGAGATGGAACAAAGAAAAGACCCGTCGACAACCATACCAAGAACACGTACCTTTTATCCACCCCTTAATTCCTCGTATACTATAGCTCTACGTCGACAGCACATTTCGATCTATAATCACCCCCTACTGCGCTTTTTCACCCCCCCCCTCCTGTCCTTTGCTCTATTCTGCTCTGCATAAACGCCACCCCCCCTTCCCCCCGCTCTGAAATTGTTCTCCTTCCCTTCTTTCTGCTCTTCTCCACTCGCCCTCCTTTCCACTAAATCCTGCAAAAACTCTATTTAAGCCTTTACACACCACCGGTTGGCTCTGATTTCTACGACATCACCCCTTTCCCCCTCAACCGTTTATGCTGAAAATCAATGTAGTTATGTGTTAAGTCTTTCCGGAGGCATTTCTCTTATTGCCCTGGCCCCTGGGTCCTTGCGTTCCAACGGATCATTGCGTAATTCAATGATGGCCATGCAGTTTATAGAGTCCGTTTCGTAGGGTGTAAACTGGAGATCAATAGTGAGCCATTGTTAAGGACACCCCACCCCTCCCCAACAATCCGCTGACACCCCACCCCACCCACTCACCAAGCACCCCGCAACACCCCACCCCCCAACCACCCGCCACCCCCACCCCTCCCAACCCACCGAAACCCCCCCACCCCTCCCAACACCACCGACACCCACACACACACCCCCCCCAAACACCCCCGCGACACCCCACCCCCTCCCCAACACACGCGACCCCACCCCCTCCCGCCAACCACCCCGCGACACCCTACCCCTCCCCTGGACATAACCCTGACTGTGACATTATTTTAATATTATTAGATATAGAACAAAAAGTGAAGACATGAACACCAACCTTGAGTGTCAATAGAAATTTCACGGTATCAGTGACGTATGCACTGATGGCCATGCTTAGAGAGTGCCCAGTGTAGTAGTTGAAACTGGAGAATTCAATAGAGAGCCATTGTAAGGATATTATATCCGTTCTGGTACTTGATGAATACGATTGCCGTCTTTGTACCACATGATCTCAGGCCTGGGGCTACCGACAGCTAAAAGTCCATCCGTATCTGAATCATGGGTGTGCCAATGTGTCTGCGGAAGTTTGTATATCTCAGGGCTGTTCTGAAAGCAAGAGAAAAAATTGTTATTCTATTGATTATATCCTTGGAATTGGGAAAGAGAACACAATGATATTTAAAAGTTTGTAGTGGCAGTGAAAAGTGATCCATAAGCTGCTGATCTTGAGCTTGGAAAGGACATTGCCTTTAGATTCATAGAAGGATATAACACAAGTTCAATAAGTTAGGAGGGCACCTAATCATACATCCAAGATGGTAAAATGGTGTCATATTGAAATGTTTTTCTTCCTAAAAATATATTTAAAAACAACAATTTCCTGCAATTTTTTCACTAAAATCTTATTTTTTGCATGTGTATGTATTATATTCTTTGTACAAAACACTGTGTTTCTACGTCAGTTTTATTTACAACAGGGAAAAATTAAAAATTTTGAATATTAGGTCACATATTTTTCCTATCAACCACTCACTCAAAACTTGCAGCGGTAATGAGGTTTTGTGTCAGCCCCAGCTCTGCGTGATGTGCGATGCACATGTACTTCCCAGAATCGCTCTCCTGCACGTCAATCGATGTTAAGAGATCCACTGCCTTTTCTGTGTCATTCCTAAAGTCAACTATCTGCGCTGAGTCCTTCCTTAGGCACATCACCTCGGGTACGCACGCGATGGTTTCACACGCAGGATGGCGTGTTGCCAATGTAACGCCTTAATCACATTTGGTCCAGGCACAATTGTTGGCGACACTGTGTTAAACATGTGACAAAACAGCGGTAACATAATGGCTCATATATGATGAAAGTGGGTAGTCAAGTTTAATCCAAGTTGATTTCGTTAAGAGAAATTAACAGCATAGTTGTTTCGTTAATAATTCACTGGATATTTATTACAGATTGAATATGACAGACAGAATAAACATATACCCACGTTAAACATTCACCTCATTGTGTGGTAAAAATGGCCCACCGTCTATGGTAGCAATGCAACATAGCACTACCCGAGTCACGACTCTGAGCACGAGGGATATCACAGTGAATGAGGCCATCATGATGTATGGGAGTGTGTGGTGAGGAGCGGTTGATCCATCGTTTTCCCGGTAATAAACTAGGAGGAGGGTAGCTGTCAGCATAGCATGGGAGCGATAAAGATCACACGGGACACATTTATTCTTCTTCTCCTCCCATGAATGATCATGTTGGATCTGGTGTAAAGTTAATTACAACATTTTAAGATTTGCAGTTTGGAGCCATTTGTTTACTTCATGAATGACATAATGCCTTGTGTGGTGTTTTGTATAATGTGACACAAAACATGAATCATAAATACCATAAGCGACAGGATAAGTTAATTACCAGAAATCGTGTGTAGGGTGTGGTAACTTTTGATATCTGATCTCTCCTACCAATCTCAAGGCCTGCAAGCAAAGAACTTAAAGGTATTTCAGCACTTCACAAAATATCAATCAACATAAAGGCAGCATATTTTACTTACAATCTTTTGGGGTGGCCATTTTTAGTGACACCATGTCACTTGTGACCCTGATGAATCAGATCCTTTTTTTTTTTTTTCCTCTTTAAGAATAAGTGCAGCATCACACACACTTATTCTGTAAAGGCTGCTGAAATCTTCAGGGGTTCATTAGTGACAACTTGCACTTATTGCTCTTTTTTCCTTACACCGTCCACACACTGCACTCATGGGCCTTGACCTCTTTGGCATTGAGCACCACAGTAACAGATAGCTGACGCTATGACTCGCTACTGGAAAAGATTCGACCAAAATTTGTTCGTACCAGCATATATTTAGAAAATATATAATGTGTAAAAACATTTGTGAAATTCAATCCAAAGGGAGCTATAAAAGTGTGCAACCAGCTATTTGAGAAGCACATTAAAGCCAGACTACTCCAAGGTTGCCATGTTATTACTATGGCAAAATTCGCTTGTGTGGGCAGACGCAGAGAGTGGGTTGTTCAAGGTGCTGTATATCGAAAACCATTCATCGCAGCATGTTCGTACCAGTCCCCCCCTATACCCTAGATCAGTTATATTATAATGGTGTCCAAATTTGTTGACGGGTGTCACTTAGAAAAATACGACCTGCCTTGTCAAAAAAAACCTTCCTATAGGCCCAACAAGCCCAAAAAAGTACAGTGTTCATGTATTCAGTTAGTGGGTCCTCAGTTCATCCATAGCACATTATCGATCATTGATTGGGTGATGGCCTATTTAGTGGGAGAGGCAATTTGGCATTAGTTCAACGTTGTGAATAGATTGATACATAATGATCTTGTTGAGTTGATCAAAAGGTTGTGGCCTTTTGCTGGGACATAACTGCACTATGTGGGGTCACTAAATGCCACACCCAATTTTTCACCCTCGCGCTTTTCTAGCGGCAGCGAGGTTCTTATCCCATGATGGGGCGAATCTCGATTTGTCGTGTGACAACTATCAGGGCTTCAGTTTTGATCGTACGTCGATGAATTTTTGGTAGTGGGTAGGGATGGTATGGGACAAGCCTTGATAGAGCAATATCCCGAACTCGGGGCTGTTTTTGGCCGCTCGGAGTGAGTTTCGGGCTGTGGATCTTTTAGAATGGAGGGAAAGTTGGAGGAAAATTGGTAATATTCCGTGATGTTGCGACTATGCGCCGTGCATTTAATTACGCCCTGCCGAGTTCTGGCATTTGGCAAAGAATTCTCGTCTGTGTCTCTCTGTTTCTATTGACCTCGATCGATTCACGCTCCTTTGTGGGTATGCCCGATCATATGAATGGTGTTTGTAAGTTCCGTCTATTCAAGGGTATCACCGAAAATAATAACGTCAGACAGATGTCCTTGCCAAATATTCGGCGGTCCAGTATTTCCCACGTCTGTATCTGTGTCACAGACTCCGAATGGTACTGCAATATGATGGCTCGGGCGAACATCAAACAATTTCCCACGGTGCTACGAGCCTTAGGCTAGCTAATTTAATATGCACGTTCTATGTCCCCATCCCCCCCCGCCTGGAGTCAATGAGCGGGTTGCAAGAGTGCCTAAGGTTAAGGTA
>JAMKCH010033777.1:0-57413 GCA_023653785.1 Ophioderma brevispina | reverse complement strand
AATAGGCAGTAATAGCAAACTTGCTGAAGAGTTACCGTGGAAGATGTGTTATGTAGTCAAAGTGAAGCAGACAAAGTTTGTCTCGAAAACATCTGAAGAATGAACCGGTGAAGTAAACATACGGAAGTAAACAGAGGTTGACATCTGAACAGATAGCATACTGGGACATTTCCTACTTGTCATGGAATTGGGAAACTGGATGAAAGATAACAGATAGACAGATAGACAAAATCTGTACCACCAGTTGCACAACGTCACAGAAAAAACACCATACAACTAAGAGACAAAAAGTGAAGCAAAACTCAAAGAATTAGAGGACGATGACATCGTAGAAACAGCAACAGGCCCCACTCCTGGGCATCGCCTTAGTTGTAGTTCCAAACCACATTGACCAACATGAATTGGTTTGTTTGTGTTAGTTCTCTTTTGCTGGGTTCTATTCAGTGTATGTTATAGATATCCTCGGTTTTCAAGAGGCCCAGGGGTCACCATATAAAAATACAAAAACCACATCAAAATTATGATAAATATTAAACATATATTAACACTGAACTGCATAAGGGGTTTGCCAACTTCCGTTAGTGCCTATGGGGGGGGGTTCCTAGGTACCCATTTCATATATAACAACTGTCCCCAAAGGAAATTTTAGATAAAATCCACCAATGTTAGAATGATTCCAAGACATCAACAATTAAGAAATAAACAAACTGAAAAAAAACATTGTTCAGTAAGAAAACGTAGGGGCAAAACATTGATTTTAATTTTGCGTCAAAATGTGCGAAAAAGACACTAATTTGTTTCTGCATTGTTCTACGGCACTGATAACATAGACTTTTGCTGAGTGCTTTAATTGGTGAAGGATGAAACATAATTTAAAAACATATTAAGCACACATAGAAATGTCTCGTGCAATTTTATATTTTAGGTTTACTTGCATTAATTAAAGGTTCCTAAAGTAAACGGCTATACGTGTATATAAATATATGACACCAATGGCCTACTAGATTTCCAAGAATTTTTTGATTAATTATTGACTTTGTTTATGTCACTAGGTGTAGCATTATGAAAATCAGGAATCACCGTAAACTCTATTAAGAATTTTTAATTTTTGTCATGGGCACTTCCGTTAGTGCATGGGGGGGGGGGGGGCGCTAGGGACCCATGCTAATTAACGCAAAACAAAAAAGGCGCGATGGATTTGAATTTTTTTGCCACCAATGCAAGCGCACCTAAAAAAGTTTAGACAATACAACAAAATATAAAACAAATATATTACAGCGTTTAAAAAACGGACCGAAAAACCAAAAATGGGTGCCCTAGGAACCCCCCCCCCCCTTATTGCAGTTTTACACAAAAACTATAATAAGTTTAAACCACACAAACATATAAAATTGATAATAAGCAATGTAAAAAATACATTAACCAATTATTAAAATGATCAAATAATACTGAGAACAAACTTTACTATACAATTGATATAAATAAAGTATGGCACGACATCATATAGGTATGTTTAAAAGAGGGAATTATTACAAACAACAATCAAAAGTATTGAAATAAATACAAACATCTAAGATTTACCCATGTTCATGTTTCAAAAATTTACTGTTTATACAATATAGATCCAATGACTAAAAACAAATAAAACCTCTCGCATTAAAATTTAACAAAAATCTAAAAAATAGTGACTGTGGCTTACTTAAACTACTTGAGAGATATCCAAAATATAAAAGATATAAAGATACATACAAGATATTGACGGAATTATATTGAGTATCTTGCAGATTCCAAAAGGAAAAAAAATAAATACAAGTAGAATATTACTATTACCAAATTAAAACTATTTGTTTAAAAATGAACGTGCTGGTCGGTAGGGGATATTTCAGATTTGTTTAAAGTATTTATGATACTTTTAAGTTGTAACAAAGACGTAAATCAATATGGCAGTCAAAACGTGATATCTTTATAAAAAAAATACTTGACACAACGTCTAAATATTACCTTCAAAGTATAAATTATGGTGTCAATGGAAACAATTAGAAATGCACCTATGATCATAACCACTTGATACCAGGTAATCCCGGATAATAAAATGCGGTCAAAAATAGAAATTGAGTTGAGATAGATGTGCAAAATGTAATTCCTATGGGTATTTTGACAACTTTGCAACATATTAGTTTATTTCGATTTGGCGCATTTAAACAAATTGACAATGTATGTTGTACAGTGGTTAGGATCAAAGGTACAGTTCTAATGTCATTGATTTCGTTTTGAAGGCTGTAATACTATAAATTTGTTCCAAGATTATTTTGTAAAGATATTTCGTTTGGCGCCATATTGATTGAGGTCATTTGACAAGTTTTAAACGTATCAGAAATAACTTAACCGGTTGTATGGGAACAGAACCTAAGACTTTTGTCTATTTTTATCGCAGGTATTTGCTGTTATATGGCATATTTTAAAATTTTGGATTTGGCTTCATATTTGAATTGAAGTATGACTTAATGTTACAAGTGCCAAGTACTTGTTCATTGGATCCTAAGTGTCTAGTAACTCATAGTTTGATAATATAGGGTTGAATAGATAATTATCAGTTATGGCGACGCCATCTTCTTGGATTTCTCAAAATGTCAAGGATGTCCAGGTGGCACCCGGCGCAGATTCTTATTTACACACTACTTAATCTATCAGTTTCAGCAAAAAAAAATGTGTCCATCCTCAACTTTAAGGTCACATGAAGGTTCTACCTGACTATTTGAGGATAGCTATACAGCACGATTTGAAGAAGCGTTCTATCGTCTGGAGTGTGTGATTCGCATTACCCCAAACAACATCACAGTAATTCGAGGAAGCACGGAGCCTTGTAAATTGTGTTCAGGTCACTGACTGAAAGCCACTCTCTAATTCTATAGAAGAGACCAATGTATTTTGAGACATTTAAACAAATTTGATTTATGTGAGGTTCCCAATGCATTGATTGATCCAGTATGAGGCCTAAATACTTACACTGACTAACACTGTCAAGAAGATCACCATTCAAAGATAAACAAAGATTTGGAGATTTACTTATGTTATGATTTGAGCCAAACAACATGGCTTTGGTCTTTTTTTTTTTGCATTTAAAGTGAGTTTATGTCTTTTCATCCATAATGCGATTTGAGATAGATCATAATTGAGCCGAGTATTTATATTGTGAACATCGTTTGAGGCAAAAAAAAATGGCAGTATCATCAGCATAAAGCCGATTTTTGTTTGTTTAGAAACAACCAAGGAAGATCATTTATATAAATTGTGAAAAGAAGAGGGCCAAGTATTGAGCCTTGAGGCACTCCATACTGAATCAATTCAAAATCAGATACAATATTACCAACTTTAGTGGCTTGTTTTCTATTATTTAAATATGAAGTAAACCAATCTAGCTCAAGATCTGTAATACCAATCAGTTTGAGTTTTTGGAGCAGAATAGAATGGTTGACAGTATCGAAGGCCTTCTTCAGATCAATAAAAATGCCTCCTACAAGATGGCCAGCATCCATATTTTTAGTATATAGTCAGTAACCTCCACTAAGGTGGTAAGAGTGGAGTGTTTAGGTCTGAAGCCAGATTGGTTTGACGAGAGGATGTTGTTTTCACCTAGGTAAGAATAAAGTTGGTTATAGATCAGTCTCTCAAAAATTTTCATCGCAACAGGAAGGACTGATATAGGCCGATAGTTATTAACCTCAGATCTGGATCCTTCTTTGAAAAGAGGTGTAACCCTGCTGGTTTTCCATTGTTGAGGAACCTTCCCCACAGACAGACTAAGATTGAACAAGTGAGTCAGGGGTGGAGCCAGAGGAGCAGCCCCTGCTTTAACAAACGACTACACACACCATCCAGACCAGTTGCCTTCCTGTTGTTTAAAGTCTGAAGAGATTTGAGAACCTGATCATTGGTAATTTTAAAAATTTAAAAACATGCAGGAATAGCAGATTGTTGAAAATCATTTGATGAACTAAACTTATTGGCAAGCTCTTCTCCTACAGTGGAGAAGAAACGATTTAAAGTGTTAGCAACCATGTACTTCTCAATTATCATACCCTTTTCTGTTTTACAAGGATGTTATATCACCATGACAGTTACCAGGTTAACAGATTTCAGTGTCTCTGCCACATCTCGTGGACACCTTTATTCTCATTGATTTGATGATGAAGATCATACCTTAGGTTAATTCGCAGGTTATGGACTCTGTTTGCTCAAGAGTTGTGCTTTTATCCCAGGTCGTTAGCAGTTTGGTCTTTCAGCTATTTGCTACGGCCTTCGGCTTGACGTCGCAAATCAATATCACTCATCGGTGATCCATAGGCTGTTTGGTTAGAAAAACTTTGATCGTTTTTGTTGGAAAACAGTTTAATCACAAACAGTCAGCACTGAGACTACATTACCAATTAGTTTGGGAAGATCATCAGCGAATGAATTTTCAACAAATTGACGGAAAGACGCGCTTAAGATCTTTGGGTCACGGTTTCTTGTTCTTATACCTTTTCTGCAAGTGTAGGTAAATGAACGATCACTAAATGTACACTAAGTACCCCTATATAAACATACATGTGTGTGTTATGTCCAAAAATTATCAATGCAACTGAAACTATCTATAGTAATACGAGTTGCTTTGTTTATAATTTGCGGCATTTAAGATTGGCTCATGTCTTTTCAAAATCCTCCGTCAAGGCATTATTTTGTATTTGAACTGATCATAATTAAATAAAGTCCCTATACATTACACAGATTCGAACCTGTGGAAGTGGGATATAACCACTAACACAGAGGTAAGGTTGTATGAAAACCACTGTATACATATACCCCTTAGCAGTGTGACACCAAATGTCATGTGTTACAGCCTCAGTCTTCTTAAATACATAATATGAGCGCCGACTTCCTAGATCACAAGACATGATACACGCAATCCAAATGCCATCCTTATATAGGAACAATTTTTTTTCAATGATTCAATTCAAAAAATCAGAGAAATTGGAAATTTTGCCACCACAAATTTCAGGAAGGTTCTGTTGTATGTTGACTGATACAAAGAGAGATGTCCAAGCGAGAGTTTCTCACCCCAATCAATACTGCCATTAGTGGTGATAACTATTGAATGGGATTTCAAATCATGTGTTTATTGGTTTGGCGTGCAGAGTGCACACACCCAAGTGCCTTATCTTGTCCAGTAATTCGTCTTGTATTCAGTAGTGCTTACTCCTGTCAAATGAAGGTAAACAGTAAAGAGTCAACAAAACATGCTGCTGTGCATCTATGTTTCCTTGTTGTCTGCGGCGTGTTGTACTGAGCCAAGCTGAAGACACACATCGGGGTGTACCTATACATAAAACTTCACATGGATTTCTTCCCCTGTTTATGGATCAAGTAATATGCAAAATAGATGGAAGCGTTTCACAAAAAATTGGTTTCAATTTGCGAACGGTAAACAACTCCAATAAAATCGGTCTCGTTTTTGGAAGAGAGAGCTGATCACAAAGGTCAGATGATGAAGGTTAGATTTGACTCAAAGACATTGGTGTACGTAGTTGATTATTGATGTAGACGGACAAAACACCCCCACCATTGCGTGTTCTATCCCCCTTCGGTGGGAAATCATAACCCATGATGGATAATTCGGATGAGCAAATTGTGTAGTTAATTTTTGTTTCCATCATAGCAATGATATCAGGTTTGCACTCTTGAATCATGTAAAACGCAGATCATCTATCTTTGCATACAAAGAGTCAATGTTAAGGGACAAGATCTTAAGACCCTTCAATTTTCTAAGTTCATGTGACTCATCATTTTGAGATCATCAAAACTTGAACAGGTTGGTCCAGGGTGTGAGGAGGATATCACCGATTCTAGTAAATGAACTGAAAACGTAGAAAACCGAATGCTATAATATAGTATTGGATGTGAATATGTAGTCTAAGAGATGCGTGATGGATTTGTAGTGCATTGGCTGGACAGGCTGGTACAGTCAGCAGG
The DNA here is from genome assembly GCA_023653785.1 of Ophioderma brevispina. Taxonomy (NCBI): domain Eukaryota; kingdom Metazoa; phylum Echinodermata; class Ophiuroidea; order Amphilepidida; family Ophiodermatidae; genus Ophioderma; species Ophioderma brevispina. Next base: position 51,404 of record JAMKCH010033777.1, on the reverse strand, counting down.
GCTGAATTGTTGTAATAGCAGTGCTTAAGAGCAACAGTACAATCAAGTGATAGAGCATCATTGTAGTGTGGAGTCTCAAGAGCAGAAAGAATCAATAATGAACCAATGCTCAGTGAAGCATGGGCCTAGTGTGTTCACACAGTCAGCCTGTGTGGGTAGCGAATTCTACCTTCTTGGTTGTTGCAACATGGACTATGTAAAGATGGTAATACTTTCAGAAACAATCCCCGATGAAAAACACAGCACAACAGGTGTAGGGTAGTAAAAAGTTACTTATGCATAGATATGGTGGTAGAGTTGAAAAGGGTGGCGCATTAAGCCAATACAGGCCTATGTGTCTGAGTCGGCCGCACTTCCACCCCTTCCACCATTGCAGTAGTCAATCTAAACTTGTCTGTATAGACATGCGCTCAGCAAATACGCCATTTTGCGTGAAAGACATGATACGCAGAGCTCAATGGTGCTAAGGTTTTCTCAAAAAAACTAGATCTGAAGTCAGGCTACCACCCGCTTGAGCTTACACCAGAATGCCGGTACCTACACAACATTCACACACACATGTGGGTTGAAACGATTACAAAAGACTAAATTTTCGCATTTAGTTAGAGCAGCGAGGTTATTCCCAAAACAGTAAGCCAAGTGATGAAGGCATACCTGGAGTTTTGAATGTATCAGATGATATTTTAGTCTATGACACACAGATGGAGCATGACAGGCTGACAATTACTAATACAAACATGAATGACAAAGAGGGCTCACAGTAATCAAAAATCGTGATGCATTTCGAACGTTTCTCAAACTTAATTTTTTATTTAATAACATTTTCAGTTCTTGCGTGTCTGAAACGTGGTCAAGGAAGATATATCTAATTCTATTTGTTGGATAACTATACCCTGTTAATACTCCTCGCAAAGAAAGATAAAAGTGGGTGTCGCTTGTATGTCCATATTTTTTAATGTCAAGAAAAGAGATGACCTTTATTTAATCCAGAATGAAACAAACGAGATTAATCACAGCGAGTCGGTTTTTGTTGAGATAAATAATCAAATGGCAAAACTGTTATAATTGGTAATATCTACCAGTGCCCACAGGAATGACGAGAATGCTTTCAATAATGTATCTAGCAAATTGTTTTAACAAAGATTTAATGAAAACAAGCAATGTTATATCGCCGGTGACTTTAATTTTAATCTTTTAGAGGCAAATACTGATAATTATGTTAATGAAGCTCATTAATGTGTTCTATACGCATAATATGTTTCCTCTCGTTGATAGGGCCAACACGCATCACCACCACTTCCGCATCAATTATACGACACATTATTTACTATGTTTAACCCATCAGATCTATTCTGGTATTTTCATTACCGAATATAAACCGATCATTTATCCCGTCTTTCAATGACAAAACGGACACTTGAGATCAAGCACAACAAACCACAGCAATCATCCGTTCGATCAATAGCCAAGGCAATATTATTTATTAGAAAGAGAATTCAAGTAGTTAACTGGGATACGCGTCACCAGTTGAAGATGACCCCTAAGGCACAGCATACAACAATTTTGGGAAAAATTTAGTTTAATATTTAAACTTTTGTTTTCTCACTACGCTCTGTCCGTATGATTATTCCAAAAGAAAGCGCACTCCTCGCAAGCCAGGATATCAATAAATATTAAAACTATTAATCGTAAACAAGCTCTATAGAAAATAAATCTCAAACCACACTACAACGAATACAAAGACAAACTTTGCACGATATCGTAACACACTACCTCATTATAAGACAGCTAAAACAGTACTTTACTGACAAAATAAATGAATACAAGAATAATCTCAAACAAACTTGGAACATACTAAATAAACTTATTGGTCGTGAACAAAAGCATACATCTCAAAACACTGTTAATATTAATAATACCGAAGAGTTTGATCCTAAAATTATTGCTGATAGCTTTAATGAGTATTTACAAATAGTTGGGGTCTCATTTGTCGGACAAACTTCCTGAAACCAATGCCGATTTTCATGCTACTTAAATCGTACACAATCACCGTTAATTCTTTATTTATATCCCCTAATTGATGTTAATGAAGTTATAGATATTTGTAAGTTGCTTAATTCTGACTCCAGCCCAGTCAAGAGGATTAAAGCTCGGTATAATTAAATCTGTTATGACACTATTGGGACCTCTACACTTGTTTATATATTAATCTGTCAACTAATAGTGGAGTTTTCCCTAACAAAACTTAAATTTTGAAGGGGGACCAATCTTTAAATCTGTAATTCTGCCATTTGGGTAATTATCGCCCAATATTGTTCCTACACCGGCGTTTTCTAAAATTTTGAGCGTATTATTCATGTAAGGCTTTTTACTTTATTCTCATAAACAACTTTCACAATCAAAGACAATTTGGTTTCAGAAAGATTAACTCAAAACATATGGCTGTATTGGAAGCATATAACGAATTGACAAACTGAGCTCGATATAATTAAACTCCATTACATTTAGTGGGATATTCCTGGAACACCTCGTAAGGCATTCGACACCATCAATCACACCATTCTTCTGACAAATAAGGCATTATGGTGTTAGGGCATTGCCTTCGATTGATTCAGGAGTTATCTTTACTGATAGAACTCAAGATGTTTCTTTTACCGGTGTGGAATCCTACAATTTAAAACAATTAAACTATGGTGTGCCCCAAGGCTCAATTCTGGCCCTTTGCGTCTGTAGTATATCAACTTAACAATTCAATACTCTTCTCAATAAATATGTGCTTTTTTTCTATATATTTTATCTGAGACACCAACATCGTCATTCTGGAACGTAAAAAAAAAAAACCCCCCAAAAACACACCTCTCAAAAAAATATCGACCGTCTTGAAAATGTCGGTCATGAAAGAGCTTACTAGAATATCAAGTTGTTTAAATGTAACAAAACTATCTCTCAATATCGCAAAACCCAATTGTATTTTGTTTAAAAACCGGCATAGTACACGTAATCTTCCCGATTGAACAATTAAATGATAACATTCCATTCAAAAAGAACTCACTATAACATCGTCTCGGCGGTATATTGATCAGTATCTGATTGGACGGTACCATACAACACATGTAGTAAATATTGTTGAAATATACTGGAATTTTGTATAGGTTAAAGCATACCTTAACTAGTGATACCTTGTTCTCACTCTATAAGAATGTATTACCGTATCTTAATTTATGTTGTCTATATGGGATGACTCTAACAATTGTTATCTATCTAGTATCCATATTAAGCAAAAGAAAATTATCAGACTCTGTACAAACTCCTGTGGCGGGCACACTCAGCACCTTTGTTTCATCAATAAAAACTCTTACTGTGTACGAGATCCATAAATTATAATAAGGCTACGTTTATGTACAATTTTGTTAACAATGAATCTCCCATCCAACTTTGTTAATTGCCTTTGTGTCGGAATAGCCAATCATAGTTATGGTACCGAACCTACACTTATTTCGCCCAATGAATTTCAAAAATCGCATATGGGCCAGAAATACTATTAGAAGGCAAGGGCCCTATCTGTGGAATGCGAATCAAGATTATATTAGAAACTCAAAGACACAGTCGTTTTCAAAGTATTATAATCGTAATCTGTTCAAGTTCGTATCAATAACTGTAAGTATCTTAGGCCAATGGAATTTGATTCTTAGTTCCTGTTGGAGCGCGCGTCAGTTTGGCCGCTGTGGCAAAAATTTTTAGATTTGTGAAAAAAAATGCTTTTCCTTTTGAAAACGTGATAATAAAAACAAATTTTTAAGTTGCTCAAAAAATTATAAGGTCATCGCATCCGTCTGATCATTTTAAGCAGTTCCCTTGGGAGGGGTCACCGGCTTATTACATAAAATATGAATTTCCTCCAGATTCTTTGTCCGCATGTCATAAATACTTGGTGCAAAATGCTTGATCTGATTTTAAAGTTGACGAAATAAATCTGCAAATACCCCTGTTTTGTTATTAAGCACTTTTAAGGGACAAATATAAGGTTAGCAGTGTATTCAAGATGCCTTAGATGTGATGATGAAATGGCGCAGTAAATAATGAATGATAGTGAAATAAGAATAATGAAATCGGACCTCGTCACCTTTAAAAAATCTCCACCAGGAAACTAAGAATCATAACTTCCCATTGGCCTTAGAAATAGGCATTGTGTAATTACTTAGGTATTTAAGGTTGGTGACAAATTTTATATATATCCAAAATATATGGTGCACATATTATGGTATTTATATCATTAAATCAATAGTACTGCCTAAATTAGCCAACATGTTAGTCTGTCCTTACTTGTCCTGTCTGGTCTGTCAGCACCAATTCGTAAGTTGGAAGTTGTAGTTTGTCTTTGCACCTTTACATTTTAAAGGGGTAGTCCACAATTCGACGCTTTGCTCTATTGAATATCTCACCACATTTGTTGTTACTTATTGTTATTATAACTAATGGTAATTTTGAAATTTTGATGTGGTAATAAAGAGAGAAAGAAAGAAACTCTAAAGAGCCAAATGTGAAACGAAACAAGTCCAACTACGATTTTTTCGGGCAAGTCTTCAGCGGTGATGGTGTCCGGACTCGAAGAAGAGACGCAAGCAAAAATGCACCAACGTCCGCAAAGTGCAGCGGAAATTAACAGCCTCCTTGGAATGGCAATGTATTGTTCAAGCTTTATCCCAAACCTAGCCACAAATCTAAGCCCCAGAGAACTCACACATAAAGAGGTTACCGTTTGATGGGGTGAAAGTCAAGAGACTGCGCTAAATCAGCTCAAGGACTCTCTATCTAGCGAGAGAGTGATGGCCTTTTTCGACCCGCAGAAACCCGTGACTTTGGGTTGACGCTAGTCCACTGGGATTTGGCGCCATTTTAGCACGACTGACAAATATGGCACAGGCGTAATGTTTGTTACGCAAGTAGGTCACTCTCGCCCACAGAGCAGAGATACAGCCAGATAGAGCGTGAAGCTTTAGCCATCGCTTGGTCACTCGAACGTTTTAGATTGTACGTTCTTGGACACAATGCACTGCTACACTGACCACAAACCATTGATGCCCATATTTAACAAGCCAACCTCAAAGGCATCAAGCAGAATACAGAGTTGGTTTACTGAAGCTATCAAACTTTTGACATTCTATTCCGCTACAAACCGGAAAAAAACAACCCAGCTCTTCATGTCACACACCCACCTCATGAACCTACAAAGAAGACAGCTTCGCATGATAATGTAAACTCCATCACGACAATTCAACACCAAAGCAATGACCCTTTTGGGGGAACCGCACCCCCCCCGCATAAAATCAGAACGAGAAAGACAAATCACTACAAGATGTGATACAATTGTTTACAACACAACCAATGTCACAGATCAAATACAAACACAAATCACTTTGGTCAATCAGAGAAGAGATAACTGTCACAACTGATATCATCGAGTTGAAGGAAGCTGCATTGTAATTCCCAACAGGCTGCAAGATAGGTTGTCGATCTAGCTCATCAGGGACACTCAAGGGATCACCTAACCAAAGCATTGCTTCGCAGTAAAGCATGGTTTCCCCAGATCATGAAAAACCAGAGCAAGCTGAACAGAAGCCCCCCTCCAAGCATCACAATGAAACATAGCAAGGAGTCTCTCAAGGACTGAATTGCCAGACTACCCTTGGCAACGAGTGAGCGTTGATTTTTGTGGACCGTTTCCATCAAGACACTACATTCTTGTCGTCATGGATGAACTACTCGGATATCCAGCTATAGAATTGGTTAACGTCTAACCCAGCACGGCCACAATCCCACTCTGATTAAGTCGGACAATTGATCTCCATTTCAGTCAGAGGATTTGCAAAGTTTGCAGAGTACCTCGACTTCTACCACCACAGAATTTTCCCCAGATGGCCTGAGGCCAATGAGAAGTAGCAAAAGATTTACTAGGACCATCAAGAAAGCTGTTCGCACGGCACAAGCTGAATGTAGACCTTGGCGTCAAGAACTCTGGAAATTTGTCGCAGAACACTTCCGTATTATCCACAACAGTAGCCCAGCTGAAGCACTTTATGCTCGTAGTATTCGTACAACCTTGCCTCAGCTACAATCAACCCAGTGAATAGAGAACAATTAGATGAGATCACCAGAAAGAAAGATGAGAAGGCTAAACAACATCAAAGTCTTATGCCGACACAAAACGTCATGTAAAACAGTCTGACATCAGAATACAGGAACTCAGGCAGACAAAGTTCTGTCAAGAACGAAGAAATTTGGAAAACTGTTTCTCACACCTTACAATGTGTCCCCTACACTGTTACAGAAAGGAAAGGCTCCTAAGTGATTGTAGAAAGAGCTGGTCACTGCATGACAGATGTGTTCTCAACTGAAAAAAAAGACAAACACCACTTGAATCAGTAGAGCAGTACAGTAGCGATGATGATTCTTACATCGATGACGTCCGAAGAACCAGAACCGGTGGTTAATCCTCAACGGCCACATCGTCATCGTAGACCACGTAACACGGGATTTTTTACAAGTAATCCAACCATGTGTTTTATGATATAATTCAAACTGTTTGATCGTCATACAATATGGAAAGTCTAACTACACCTTTCAAACAAAAGAAGGAAGGAGTAGTCTCCTAATGTTTACACAAATATACAACGTGGCCCACTTACTACGCCTATCAACCGGCAACCCTCACCCGGCCCTACTTCTATAATCAGCTACTGATAAACCGATCATTCATGTGTCCCCAAAGCCAAGTCTCAATATCCGTTTATAAAGCCGAATATTATAGTACGCGTCGGTCAGTACGCCGTTAGTACGTGTTAGCGTGCCTCTTATTTATATATTGAAAAAAAAATGCATTAACACATACCGTATTAAAATCGGGTAGACCGCCACCAACCAGTTTTTTTGTTTTTTGTCTTCTGCTGTTAGGGTTTGATGGCGCCAATCACGAACCCCGTTATTTGCATACGGATGTCAGTCAAGCCTCATTCAATATAGCAACTATCCTAAACGAATCAAAATAGATATACAGACAGAATACAACACAAACCCCAAGCCATGGTTTGTTTTTGAAGTGGTATGGTCCTGGGTGGTTTCCATGGCTGTCCATCGTCGGTTATTTGGAGGGGGGGGGCAGGGCTGAATTTCAAATTAATGTTACATTAGTTTGGTGTATCTATAGAGTTTTAACTGAACGCTTTGGGTCTGTTAAAAAAAAAAATAGCTTTCAAAAGTCAATAGAGAAAAAATAAAAATAATGCACAATTAATTTCACAATATTGAAAATTTATAATATTTTTAAAGTTTTAAATACTTGGAGATTTACAATATCATACTTTTCAAACAATTGGACGCGTGGACGCTAGTAATACTAAGAACACAAGAGTGTGAATGACACTGAACTTCTCTCATTTATCGACAAGGTAATGCTTCGTCATTAAATTATCGTAGCCGCTTTTCTACACGAATTGGACACCCTCGAGTACACCGTTAAAATACGTGTTGGAGCGCCATCCTTTTTGTGCAATTGTGGGTAGTTCCAATAAAAACCTACATTGCAACATCATACAGGTCATGACCGAATCAATTGTAATACCTCATTTGCATCCTTGGGACCTCTACATGAAACGTTTACCGAAACATAAGATCCCTGTAGCAAATTGGTATGGCCTGGTATGGAATTATCGTTGATTGTCAATGTTACTAGTAACATGAATATTGTATACACCATGATAAATACTGGATATACCAAATAAGGACTTGAATCTCGGAAGTACCCCGTGTTCGGATGCAGTAATGTGTTTACGTGTCGAGTTTGAAAACAGTGGTTGCGCTATTCACGCGCCCGTATATCCCCTGTGTGTTGTATATAGCGGTCCGGTGAGAAGTAACCATTGTCCGGCGTACTCAGAGTCCTGGAACAATGGTGAACAAAGGGCAATCGATTCATTGACTCTTTACGTAAGCCCGGACTATGGCCTCCCACCGACCTATATCTTCTTTCACACCGGTATCCAATGACAAGCGATTGTTAAGAAATTTCGATTTTTATTTGATATATTTTTCCCAAAACACATCCAATATTTTTTTTCCACATAGTTAGAAAAACGACACTTATTTAAGTCATTTACGTGCATTCAATAGAGGATTGTTGGTGGTGTGGCCCACAAGTGGAATAGACCATTTTGCACTATCCCACCCCGAAATGCATCCTCCATCGGTGTCCCATTTCCATCCGGAACTTGTACCATAGGTCCATGTTTTAGCGCAAAAAAAATGTCACTGTTACCAACGTTTTCGCCGTCGCCGAAAAGTGCCTTAAATTACAATAAGAAGTACCCTAATCTTACAAAAATGTAGAAGAATTCTATGGAACAAAAAACAATCGAGGCTATTGAGTGTTGAAATTCACGACAAAACGTGATAGTTTCGATCGTACTGTGCCCTCCTTGTCACCTACCGGGGGACTTTACACAACTGTGCAACTTCACAGATAGGGTAAAGTTTTTGTGATTCTTTATATTACGCTCCTAATCGAATGTTTTTGGCCGACTACACGGCACTACAAACACAACACAAAACCAACCGGTGATTTTCAGTTGTTCTTACAAAGAAGACTAACTATCAGAAGACCTTACAAAGAAAACATGAAGAAACAATTTACAGATCAAATAACTGCTGCATGACGAATGTGCTATGGAAGGCTGTTCCAAATTTTTTGGTGCAGCGGCGTAGAACCTATTAAATTAAGGCTGCAGATGATAGCGAAACGTAGGCTTCGTTAAGCGAAAGTCATTTTGATTTTTGGGAGTTCATGTTTGATTTTTTTTGTCTCAATTGAAGGTCCATTAGCTGAGTCGTCTCACTCATCATTTTACAAGATTTTACACAATAGTTTAAAAAGTTAAGCCTCATTAACATGAAATTTACATAATAAATTAAGTTTACCGGGAGTTAGATTCGGCTTTGCCCATAAATCAAAATAACAAATGCTTACAGAACTCGGGTTTTCAGAATTCATTAGTCTAACAAAGTGTGTTTCCAGTATTGCAAATAATCATTTCAAATATTCTACACAATATTTATATTTGCATATTTATCTTAAAAATTGGTTTTCAAAACAAATGACCCCTTTTCGTTTCTGTTTACAATAAAATCTTCCCACCAAGCGTATTTTAGGATAGTATATCTATAAGTAATTGTTTGGCATCAACAGTGCAAAAATCAGATCCAGAACGATCTACTATTCACGTTATTTCAAATAATCTGAGTCTCGTTGTTTTTAATTAAACCATTAAAACATAAACGTATTCTAAAGTGTAAGGGTCCACTCGCCCGGGATCACTCTCCCTTGTCATGCAATACAATAGATTGTCAACTTGCTTTCATCACCAATTTTCTACATTTTGAATTTCCCGGTTAATTTTTGTTTAATTATTCTGGTTTTTTTTAAACTGTATTTTGATTTCAAAGACGACCATATTTTAAGAAGCACAAAGTAATGCAACATTTTCGGAAAATGAATAATACTATAAAATGTTCCTTTAATAATGTTAAGTTTTCATTTATACAATTTTTTTTTAAAAATCTGAAACGCCGTCTTTACTGGTATGCACGGTGAGATTCTGACCGATATTATGGTCCAGGACCCTAAGCGTGTTGTGCAAAATCTAGGGCACGTGTTATGGTGCCGGCGCTATTGAAAACGTGGGTTGTAATATTTTAATTAAAACAGGAAGAAGTGCGCTCAAACGTCACGATAAAATGTAAAAATATGAATTACTATAAATCGATGTAAATGGTTTGTAAGCAGTTCTTTTCATTTTTGTAAATTAAATTGGAATCTGTACGGGCTCTACCCCTCAGTGATACTGAAAAAGTTTTAACGACAGAAGGCGACTATTGACCATGCCGTGTATTTCTTGTGTCATTGAATCACTTTCATAATAACCAAAATATTAAAATACACATAATTAAGTAAATAATTAGCAATTCTCCAAAAAATGACCATTATTGTTGGAAGACATTACAAAGGCCCTATCAGCACCTGACCACCCTACATACATACATGATCATAATACATTAATAGGCAGATGGCTGTACTTGCTGAAAATTGCATAGATTACAGTTAAATTTGCTTTAATAGTTTTTTCCTTTTTAAATCATAAAAAATGATTTCAGGGATAAAATTAAACAAACCAACAAGACCAACAACAAAACCAAAAAGAAATAATAATAATAAAAATAATCCAGTCTAATGTCCCGACTCATTTGATCAAGACAAAGTTGGCTTTTGCAGAGAACAAATGCCCGATGTTCCGATGAATGATTAGAACAACAACTTTTTTTTTATTGTTCGTGTATTTCTCGTTTGGCAAAGGTGAAACCAAATTTATAGTTCATAAGCATTCAAAAGAGTTCCTATGATATACTGTTGTCCTTATGGTGTTACAATATAGGGCCAATGGCTACAGTGCGAAACTTAATTGGCAACAATTAAGCCATAATAGCACGGAATGGAGGCAAAGGTACATTTCTAGAGGTTTTGGATATATAAAGTTTATTCAAATCAAAGTAAACTTTTAGTTTCAGGAATAACTCGTGTGATGTCGTATGAGTTTCCACGTGAATTAGGTTTATTTTTTTCAAAAATTGATAGAATATTATTAGGTTCTAACATCATGATAACCCGAGCGTGAGAAGCGGATGGGTTCTTTTCTGGGACACCAAGCTTTAACTAACTTTAGCTATGCTCACAATATCAATTTTCAAATAAAAGTAAATAAATTGTTTCAAGTTACTTAATTGTTTCAATTAATCCAAGAGTTCACTAACTTGAACGAACGTGGGTGAAAGAGAAAAAATAGAAAAGACCGGCAAACTTTACAACAATTGGTTATTTTGTTACGGAAAATAAATGGTCATGGGAACGCAATCAGATAGTCTCAACTCTTTAACTAATTTTGGATATCAAAATTTTGATCAGAATTTGCATCCAATTGTGTACAACAGTTTTTCAAATAATTTTGGTGAGCTCCCTGAATGTCAATCTGTTTTTTGGAGTGTAATTGCACCCTTTTGATAGTGAATTTCCAGTATTTTTACTATAAGGGCAAATATCCACTATAACACAGTGCATTTTTATCCTTTTAATAGTAAATTTTACTAAATGAAAATTAATTTACGTTAATTTGAATTCAAACGCCTTCGACTTCATATAATCACTGTAATTTTTAGAGTAATAGTGAATGTAATTAATCTTGAGATAGTCATCACATTATACATTGAAATACAAATAACCTGTATTTTGTACTTCTTGGCTTGTTTTGTTAATTAATAACATCATATGCCTACCCCTATGTTCCTTAGAGGAGAATGCCTACCAGCCTGACGATCAACCGCAAAAAAGGAGGTGAGCGTTATTTTTCCTGTAGAACCGGAGATCTGTCACCATAATAAAACCAATGCATGTCGTCTCCGTGATTTTTTGTGAATTGAAAAAAAACAAAACAACTTTAGGGATCAAGTATTCCCAAACTCGCTTTTTACAAGTGGATATAATATATAAGGCCTGCAGACCCATTTTAATGCAAACCGATAAATTATTCAGGCGAAAAGAACATTTTCACTTAAGTGCCCTTTAGTTTGCTCCCTCAAAATAAGAATTTGGTATCGGAAGACACTCATGGCAATGTCCCCGGAAACAGTTTCCTTTTCAACGAATGAAATGCGGTTATCCTATGAGCAATTAATTTTGCTTTCAGCATCCATGGAGGCAATTTAACTGAAAAAATAAATTCACCCCTGTGAGGAAAAGCCTCATATTATCATGGTGGGGTCGTGTAGCCCACCTTTAAAGACCAATATGATTTTTAGGCTTTAAAAGTCCCACGCTACAAATTTCTGTGCATTTAACAATAAAATAATGAAAAAATTTAAAACGAGGGTGTTTGATAACAGCGCCAATATGTTCATTTTTTATAAATCCCAAATTTCCATGCCTATTAATGACTCCATTTAAAAATTGAGCTCTTAATCTCGCATTTTAAAGAAATCATTTTTTTTTTTTTTTTTTTTTTTTTTTTAATTAAAAGGTAAATTGTACAGATTATCCTGCAAACATACCTTATAATCCACTACACTATATAACTTTACAGATTTGAATGGTAAAATATGAACTCTTTTTTTTTTTTCAAAATAAAGAAAAAAAAATAAATATCCAAATTAGATGAAGTTCTAATCAAAAATACAACTATTTATTAAAAATAAAAGAGAAAAAAAGAGTTTTTGCATTTTTAATAACTCATATTCGAAGTCAAAACATTTGTCATAGTTTTCATTAAACCGTTAGTTAAAATACACGTAATATTACTGGCCAATATGACAACGGTTAGGTTATAAATACACTCTTTTGTGTGTATTATTACCTAACTACCGTTTATTACAGCTTTTCTCTGCTTCCAAATTGTACTTTTTATTAGGATATCATTAATAAAGCTCGAAGATTGTTATAGCCGGGATGGACCGTAATTTAAAGGGTAAAAACTGTACAAAAAGCATTTTAAAAAGGCAACGATAATCATCAACACAACCAGATTTTTACAGTGTACCTCCAAATTGTAAAGAGATATCGGTTAGGCTATCTATGCTTTACATTTTCCAACAGTATTTCAAACTAACAAACATCAAGACTATTGTTTTCAAACGCAATGTGAGGGCTTTTTGTTTTTGTTTTTAATGAAATCGGGTAATTTTCCCTGGGTGCTTCTCAGGTGGCCCAGGGCCAGGCCCCATGAAGGCGAAGACAGTGGGAGGTCCGAGAGCACAACGAGAAGATCTTCACTCCTGAACCAAGATGAGAATATCTCGCAAAAGTATAAATGTAATTGCTTGTGTTGGTGGTAATTGTTTTGGTTTTTTTAAAATTTGGTGGAAGGGTGGGGTGTGGGTGGGCGGGGGGGAGGGGGGCTGGTTGTTAATAGTCTGGGAGGAACTCTGTTACTGAATTGACAAACTGCAAACTTACGTACGAGATTTAATCAGGCTACTAAAATTATGTCATGATCAACTATCTGTGCTGATCTTTATCTGAAAGAAACAAGCTAACAATACATTCGCATTAGGTTCGTTTTAAAAGGGAAACATTTTCCAAGACCAAGGTGTAGAAAAACACGGATTAACTTCAGTGCTGACTTTGATTATTTACCAAGTTGCATTCTTGATTTCAGCAGCACCTTCCATTTGTTTATCATTTGGGGAACATAGGTGATTCCGGGAGACTGCTACTTCAAACTTTGAGTTGATCCCAATCGTGCGGTTGTTTATGAGCAATTGCTTGGTGTGCCACCACTGTCCAGAGACCGCTGTTCTGTAGCGCTGTTAAACATACAAAAGTGAGGAGCCTTCTACAGAAACGTGCAGAAACGACCAAATTTCGTGCTAACGATTTCGCCTAACCTATATCTCCTGACATTTTGAGGTACACTGAAAAATCTTGTGACGACTATCGTTTGCAAAAAACGACGTGAATTACTACTAGGCTGACTGTTTAGTTAGATGATATAATTCCACTTTTTTTTAAGTCGGGGGGACGTGGTTGTGGATAACGAAATCCTTTAAGTAAGTCCCCTGTTTTTTCATACCTCTAGAATATTGCCAAGCTTTTACATTTCGGGCTCTAAATTAGGGAAATTAACACGAAATGCATAAGGGAAGATTTTTCACCAATTAAATTGTAATGTGCAAATAACATCTTCACAGCCAAACATGATGACAATCAGACCAAGGAGGTTTTTTCTCAGAAAATGTAAATTAAATCTATTATACAAAGAATGGTCCTGTTTTAAAGATTTTAGTGAAATTACACAATTTGGACAATTGTTCGTAGGTGACTTACGCCTTACTTTTGGCTAATTTCCCTCCCTGGCCTATAACTTCTGGTTTAGTATATGATTGTCACTTGAATATGACAAGATCATTAATGTGATCGCAAATATGTTACAGAAAACTCCTGAAACGGAGTTTTGCGATTAATTTTTTGTTCCGCTCTAAAATCTAACTATAACATCTACATTGGATTACTTCTACCAGTATGGCAATGAATGACAAGCGTATTTTATTTTGTGATAACAATCATGTATTATAATAACCTATATTTCTAAAATATATAAATCTTTTTTAGTTTGTGTTTGATTATTTAAAACAAATATATGCGTCTTTCCTCCTATAAAGTGTAACGAAAGACCGCCATCGCAATAAGAATTGATTTAGTATTTCCAAAGAATACGAAACCCTCCTCTTTGAAAACAAGAATGGATGTAGTAGGCTAGATAAATGAAAACAGAGAATAGTTAGAGAGGTGAGAGGACACAGAAGCGATTAGCGTAACAGGCCGGTGAAGGGGGGGCACATTTCCCCTCCCCCAAACGGGTCTGACAATAAGTTGTTGCGCACGCGACGACCTGAAAAAGGAAGGAATAAAGGGAGGAAGGAAAGTGAAGGAATGAAGGCGGGTGAAGTTATTGCACATGATGTTGAAACTGGGCCTGGGCCATCCTCCTGTCTACGGTCCTTTGCCCCTGAAGGCGGTCGCGAACAAAATTGAAATTTAAAGCCTCATTTGCGGCCGGCCAAAATGTAAACCCCGGAAAAATTTTGAGACCCCCCCACCCCTGTTTCGTCCCCCCTGAAAGAGAGAGAGAAAAAAATACATAACAAGATCGGGAGATGAAGAAGAAACATTTCACAGAAACACCTTCCAATATTATAAAGAAGACGATATAAACAGAAAGGGAAATGTAAGGAAAAATTAGCAAGGGCATGAAATTGATGGCTATGACATCTATGATCATTCAATGGTAAGATTATTATCGTCTAAGGAATAGATAATGTTCAATGGACCCTTACTTTCGTGCTACATTATTTTTTACCATTTACACTATGTTGGGAGACCGAAGACCGCGCGCTTCACACTTATTACGTACACAGATACAGTGTAATGAAAGAATTTTATGGTAAACTACTTATTATATTTAAGTGTTTCTGTGTCAAATATTGTAAATTTCACCAGAGAAGCACTGGTCTTTTTTAAATTTCTAAAAAACAATGTTTGATATGTTTCGTGCGGCCACCACTATACGCACGGTGATCTACTCTCAGTCGCCACTATACAATGTGTGTGTGTGTGCAGACAATGCAGAGAATACGAGAGTGCGGTACTGAAAGCGTCTCTGCTGTCTTGTAATTCATTCATATTTACATTTTCTAATGCAGAGTAACCCAACTTTTGGGTTGGTGTAAATAACAGATGTACAAATGAATAGTTGTTCATATTTGCTAACTTTGGGATAAATAAAGCAGCAATGGTGAAAATATTAAGTCATTTTTTTTTTAAAATATGAAACAATCAATAAAAAAACATACAATATGTCATATTTTTGTAAGATTTCTAATAGATTTAGTTACTAATATCAAATGTACAAAATGTCCTCTACCAAATGCAAAAATCCGCATAGTGATGTGAGATGTACTTCTAGAGTTATAAGTTTTTTAGAAAGCATCATTCGGAACAAAAAAATATGCAAATTGTATGCAAATTGTGCTATTGTTTAAAAACTACAAGTGTAAATTTTTGTAAAAATCATCTGATGAGCCTTTGGACTCTTCTGAACTGATTTCTATCAAAAAACGCAACATGTACCACTTTTTACGGTTCAGTGATCTCGGACATTTCATCTGCAGCCCTATATTTGTACCTGCAACCAGTGATGTAGTGGATGAAATTGTTTTTCGTATAATCCTTTACGCTGAAGTTCAAAACACCAAGCCGAAGTCAATCAGAGCATTTTTTTTACTCACCCCATATATGAATGTAACCTGCATGCGTGTGACCTGATCTGGTGTTATTATTAAGAAAATGGATTAATAATTTCTTGATACAACTTCTTTTGTAAAAGCATGTCGAAAAAACAGTGAGCCATTCGTATAAGATGCTCACCAGAATAACGTCAAAGCTTTGACAATCACAGGAACACGTGTTTGGCATATATTAAATGCAAAAAGTAGTTATTAGCAGGGGACTGTAGTGAAAGAGTGTGCGCTTCCGGATAAATTTGTGAATTTTTGCCTTACAAGTACTTTAGGCATTGATAATCCATAAAATTGATGGAAGCCCTTGCCAACCCTCCTTAATGGCCCCAGCCTGGGTTTCAACGGTTATACAGAGGGCAAAAATTTAAAATGTTCCGAATGTGTTAAAAAGCATACCATGGTGTTTGTCTGGTTACAAGGATAACAAAAAGGTATAGTTTACACTATCTATGGCTTAGAGTTCCGGAGTTACGGGGTAAAAGCTGTAAAATGGTGAAAAGGTCAATTTTGGTGTGTCAAAAGTTAAAATTTGCTTTGATTCAGTTAAAATGTGGTGCAAATTGTTTCCCTAGCTTAAACGATTGAAATAAGAAATAGTTTGCATTATCTGTTATGCTTAGTTTTCACGTTATCCAACAAAATATGTCACAGGTCAATAGAATCCAATAGCTGCCAATAGCTGTTAACTTTATTCGCCATTTTGGTTAATAACCAGACATGTAAGAGAGTCAAAACTATTCCTATAAATTTCATTCTAAGAGCTAAACCAACAATTTGATCCACATTTTACAAAAATTTGAGCAACTTTTAATTTTTGACACCTGTACAAATCAAAATTGACCTTTTTACCATTTTTACAGATTTTACCCCATAAATCCTAAACTATAAGTCACAGGTGGTATAAACTATACCTTTTTGGAATCTTTGTAACCAGACAGATATCATGGTGTACTTTTCAACACAATCGGAACATGTTAAAAATTTTACCCCTGTGTAACCTTGAAATCCAAGCTGGGGGGGGCATGAAAAGGGGTGTGGCAAGTGGTTCCATCAATTTATTTGATTATCAATGTATAAAGTACTTGTGTACCAAAATTCACAATTTTATCCATATTTGCACACTCACATAAGATCTGTGCAGTAGTGTGCACTACAGTCCCCCACTATACATGTATATTCACACTCATTGTCTAGTCCAGGGCAATCTTTTTAACATGTTAATAGAAATATCGTTTAGATGGATCATATCTTGACCCGCGACCAGCGTGTTGGCTTAAGCCCCATCACACATAATAGTTCAGTCGTCAGAGCGATGAAGAGGCCATCAGTTGGAATTAATTCCTCGGTCGACAATTTTGATACCGTTGGATACAGCTTTTAATTGTCTATCAACATAATCTAAATCGGCCCAAATCGGCTTTGGGGAAAATTTCTACCGAGCGACTAAAGATTGCACTTTTTGTAGATTAGCGGCAACAGAATTCTAAAAAATGTCGAGTTGAACGGTGACGCGTACAACGATAACGGTAAATGGCCGGCTTGAAACGCCATACGGGGCGTCAAACTTGTTGCGCTTGCTGCGTTTAATGCACATTTGCGTATGTTAATTTTATATGACGGGTATTATACGCGCGGGTTTCGCAGGGCATTTAAAATACCAAATTCAAATTGATTTTAGGCCTTATATGGGCAAGTTTTTTTGGCGTAGGAGTGTGCGGTGGGGTCTTCATTAGAGTATTGCGTTACTTTGTGTACAAGCATATCTTGCATATCTTGAGTGTTTTTTCTTTTTCTGGGGTGTCTGACCATAAAAGCAAGGGTTTCTATGCGGTATGGGGGTGCTAAAAAAGTCACAACCAAGACAAAACAAAAAGTTAGGCCCTTCACAAGCAAAAGTCGCACAATGTGCATGTTGTAGGCTATAGGCAAGTGATGCAGATTAGTACACGTACCCACAAATATTCATCACCAAAAGTCCATTCTTCAAGACGATATTCTAAGTATGAGTCACTCAGACACCGACTCAGTCGTCCTTTGGATGGAAGATATTTGGCTGGAAGGCTATTTACAAACTAAAATATCTATATGAACATTTACCGAGCAAGCCTATAGGTAGTCGATCTGAGCTTATATACTGTGTTTGTCTTGGTTGGTAGATAATCGTTATACATAATGGCAATTATGCATGGATTTTCACAATGTGTCATTTGAAATAGGCTTAGAACAAAAACAAACAAAAAAAGAATGCCAATTGTGACTATGAATTTTATATTTTATTGCTTAGATTTTTATCAGTTAAGAATGAGAAAGATCTTAAAATTAGAGTTTATTAAATATGATTGGTTTCATTAAATTACTTAACTCTTAAATCGTTTGTAAGCTAAACATAGGCCTAAGAGAAAAGGGGGTAATTTCCATGCGCGATGCGTTCACATTGTCATAAAATAATAACCCATTTTTATTTATGTATCAATAAAACCCGAAATGCGGTAAGCTTCCACCAAAAGATAAATACAAGCGCACTTTGGGAGAGAAGTGGGAACAAACATTTTTTCTTTTATATTACAAAAAATATTATGGGTTCAGGGGTTTATACAAGAGCACATGGCAAGCATTTACCATTTCCACCAGCAAATGCGTTAAGACTTCCCTGGTGAGAATTATATACGACCGGTACAGGACTGTATAGCAGGATTTATTGTTCTCCTTATACAAATGGTCCTTTTGAGACTTTTTGAACATATCTTAAGTGGACTTTATGTCAATTTTGTCTCCAAATTCTGGCCTTTTCTAAATATTAAAAAAGAAGCAAAAAAGTGAAATTTGGTCCCTTTGTTGAAGGGGAATCCGACACCCCCCTCCCCGCGTAAGGCCTGAATGTATAAATGATTTCATAGTCATTCAAAAGTTTTCATAGCCATGTGTAGAACAGTCAGGCCCACGTAGATAAAAGTTACTGCCCAAGGGGGGGGGGGCATAGTACCCAACATTTGATTTTTTTCCGATTTCTCGGTTACGATAATCAAATTTTAATGAGTTTTGCTCAGGTCTGATTTTAGATACGCTTCTCATGATACGATTTTTTTTTAAAATCCCACCACGGGCTCATTAGAATGATTAGGTGGATCACAGGATACTAAAGTTATCGAAATGTCCATGCCGTTTCAGTTTTTTTTTTTTTGTTGTTCTTATTTTTAGGCCAATATTTGATAAGTTGGTGGAAATCACAGGATGTCACTTGCGTAAGCATGGTAAGATTTGTGCGTCTATCATGGCAATGGTATTTTCTAGAATACGAAAAAAGAATCACCAAAGTTTTTGCAATCCAATAAACCGTACAAATGTGTTATAGATTAACAAATCATACAATCCCATAACGACCGCTGTTTGTAGGGTTCTTTAAGACTGAGGTAGAGTAAACTGCCATATCGATCTAAAATTATTGGTCTGCATATCATGCGTGTGCCTGGATTATTCATGAGTATCGACGACATTTCATGAAAAAAATAACTAATAAAATTTTAGTCTTTGTTGCAACCTAAAATCAGTAGGCATGGGGCATTCTTGTCAAAGTTGGGTGTTTTTGTTTCAATTACGTCATCTTTATAAACTAAGGAACAAAGTGGTATCATCAACATCAACAAACATCTCACTAAAATGAAAGGTTATAACTTTTCCCGTCCCATTTGGTGATAGCAACAACCGTGTTGTATATTTCCAAATTAACGGGACTGTGTCTAGATCGTACGTAGTTTGTTCTGCATAAGATCAGGTGTTCTCTACAGAAAACTATTAATAAATTTATCTCCTGACCGACCGATGTTTCCTTTAGGTTTTTCGTAATGTAATCAACATTTTTAGCCCCCAACGAAAACTGTTACGTCTATCGGACGCAAGGACTTCATCGATGTTTTCACCCTTAGACTTACTGTTTAGTTAAAAATCAGATCCACGACCGTGTGTGATGGACCTAGATATTTACATTTTGACTAAAACAAGCTGACTTTTCCTGGTATGAAGCGTTTTCCACCTTTTTTGTACCTCCACTTAAGATTTCTTGATCCACTTGACAAAATTTGCCAATTCAGTTCATTTCCTACGAGTGGTGCTCCCTGCTCCCGCGTTGTTTGCAACCCTGAATTGTATTCGTTGGCAAAGGGATTTTCTATATCTGTGGTAAAATCCCCACATTTTCTGTCCCGCAAGCCGACTTTATGCCCATTAAGAGAAATTAAAAATGGTTTTAATGTCAACATCATGTTAATTTTCAATATCAGTAATATTTCTTAAAATGAGAAAGAAAAACGATGGCCTGACATAAACAAACGCATAACAATGAAACACTGGTCATTAGTCTTTGTAAATTTGTAAAATTTCTTTCAACTTTATGTTAAAACGTTATAACTGGCATCTCATTTTGAGACTTACACACACACACACACACACACACAAACACACACACACATTTGCACCTTGACTTTTTATTATTGTGCCTGAATGATAAATTTATGCCCATCTTTCAATGTGTTTACGAAAGTCACAGCGAGGAAGATCAGTCAGATGAAATTAACTTGCGCCAATGCCCACAAAACGCAACAAACGCGTCACGTTTGACGCCTGCGTATTAGCGTTTCAAAGCCCGTGCAGTTCTGTTGCGCTTTACGCGTTACCGTTTAACTCGACATTTTTTTAGATCTATTTCCGCGAAGTAACAAACAAGTACAATCTTTAGGTGCTCGAAAAAAAATTCCCAAAGCGGATTTTGGCGATTTTTGGAAGGTGATAGGAGTAAAAAAATGCAGCGAAAGTACCAAAATTGTCCGACCGAGGAATTAGTCGCGATGACTTCCCTCACGACTGAACTATAGGCTAAGAGTGTATACGAATCACGCGTACCCCGAAGTCCAAATCTGGAAATCCTTACGCGGGTCCTACGCCAGCGTTCGCGTGGAGGGCCACGAGAAGCCACGCGGAGGGGTCGGCTTACTGTAAAACGCGAAAGTGAAAGACAGAAGTTTGAAAGCATAAGTATGGATAACCCGGGGACATTCACCCTTGGTTTGGGTGGGATGTCCGGGTCTAGACTGAGGGGTCCAGTCAACTCAACGGCTGTCTAATTTTTGTAAAAATGAGGGTCTTCAGACTGAATTGTTGACAAATCCTACGTCACAAGAAACTGAAATTTAAGCATCTGGAATCAAGGTACAGCTTTTTCTGACTCACTCTGTATATATTCGCCTCTTCCATTTAAAGGGGCGCTAGCACATGTTTACAATAATGGAATATCTCGGGAATTTCTTCAATTTACTCGCAAATGACAGTTTAGGCCATTGGAAGAATACATACATATCTTACCACTTTTTATACAATAACCACCCAAACATAATAAAACAATAAGAAAGACATGCAGGTATTTGTAGGCTAACTTTTAAGTTTTCCGTAACTTTAATCAACAAATGTGTCTATTACATGAATATCATAGACATAGACTCGTACTCATTGATATTACTAACCACAATGTCACAGACCGGTCAGACGGCGGCTGCTTGGGAATCAACTCCTCCGTATATATGTTTTCTTGGGTTAAACCCGTGTTAAAGGCAAGAATCGTTCTCTTTACCCATAGGGGCGCTGATATCTGCTTAATCATTTCAGGTGAGAGCTAATATACCCCTAACGTCGCTAGAGGAAAATCTGACCATCACCGTAAAAAAGGGGAACAGCGCGTTATTTTTCTCGTTAGAAACAGAGGCAATTTCCCCCAACTCAAGGCAGGGGTCCCTTCCGTGATTTTTGAAAAGTGCAATTAAATGCAAATAAAAGGCTGTCTCAGAGGATTTCCAGAGGAGGGCGCCCTCAATTTTCAAGCAAATCGTGTTTTTTTTCCATATACATAATGCTTGTCCTATATTGATCACTGTGTGAAATAGGTTCATATAGAAATCACAATTTTTGTTAGAAAATTCCGGATCCGGAATTTGGTTATACACAGTATCCTGTGGCACGTAATACTATACATAAATGTTTACTGCATCAAAACGAAAAATTCGATTCATCTCAAACTTAGGAATTGTGCATTTTAGGTAACTATCTTTAGTACTTGTTGACTATTTGTTAAATTATTACACAAACATTTTATATTTTGAAATCTCTGAGTCAGCCTTTAAGGGACGTTGGGGAAGTTTGATAACCACGCAAGAAAAAAAATAATTTTTGAAAAATCTTGATGCCATTTTAGGGAACACTGGATAGTAGAAAGGCCTACTCTGTGCATATCATGAGTCTATGTTATGTGTCAATAGCGCAAGGGATTCATACCATGTAGTAGTAATTCGCGGCCAAGTTACACAGGGTCAAAGTACAACATACGACCTACATTCATTTTCACGGGTAGCGCTTTGCATGTTCATACAATTTCACACCAACTTCATACTAGACCGACATGACCTGACCAAAACCCGGTGTGACATGAGATATTGTCCGCCGGGCTCACAGTTCGGGAACAATGGTGAACAATAGGGCAATCGATTCAGTTGACTCTTCACGCAACATTAGTTTCACGCTTTATTTCGTTGTCGTCTATGGAGCCCGGACTATGGTTCCTACCGGACCATATCTCCTTTCACACCGGTTTCACTCTTGAAAAATACGTGACATGACAGACCTGTTCAAACCACCAGTGCCTATTTAAATTTAGAAAAAAAACCAATAATTGGTGAATAAATAAAATCCACACTTTTTAAAATAAAATGTATCTCTCAAAATCTTAGAAGAAAATACAAAGACTATTTGGATTTTACATTATGAAGTGAAACAAAATATTATGAAACTTTTGTAACCTGCACTTGATGATTATAATTACATTTCATGATCATTATTCATTTTGTCCTTTCTTGAATTAGTTACAAGAGTGTATAGAAAGGGATTAATCGCTGAATTGATGGGTATGATAAAAGCCACTGTCCAAGCATACACGACTGGGTTAACCGTGAAAACGTCAAACTGTGCAAGGATACATACAATTATAAGTGGGACCCAAGTAAAGAAATCTGTCAGTACGATTGCAGACATCTTCAGAGCCATGGTTAGCTCTCTCTTTTCGTCTTGTTTGCGTCCGGCACTTTTGGCCGTTTTTTTAGCAGTGGTAAATATTTGTATGTAAAAAACAGCAACTAGAATAAAGCAACAAAGGTTAACCACAATAAAAACGATTATAGAAAAATAAGTAGCCATTCGGTGACCAATGATTTCAGAAAATGCGTAAAAGGAAAAGATGTACTGTTCACGTTGTATAATGGTAAAAATGGACGCCCATCCCATACCAGCATTGTTTCATCTATAACTGGTCTATTTACTTGCATTTCCAGTAAGCTACTATCTGTTACACTGATTGGCATTCTGATCATTGGAATGCCCACGCAAACTTCAGATACGTCGTAAACATTGGGATAAAATCCAGAGAATATAGTCGGGCTCACACTAAGTATTATACCAAAAGACCAATTCACACCTACAGATATTTACCAGGACTTGGATGCAATCGTTGCCTACTCAGGGCATAATTGAGGCCCTTGAAAACCTGTCAAAACTGATAATGTAATTAAAAAAGTAACTGATAACAAATGTATCAAATTATACAAGTTATCAAATATGCATCGGGAAAGTCATTCATTTGATTATTTAGAAAGATGTTCCACGCGTTATATAAGAGTAAAAACGTTGCTCTGGCATATCAGTAATAGGTTGTTGCCTGATATCAATTGTATATAAATTATATAAGTTTGGAAATGCCGTGGTAATGGTGTCAATTGGTATCGTGTAAGTGAAAGTTATGTAACGATTAATAAAGATTGCGGAATATACCTTCTGGAATGATGTCAGACTATTACTATTGAGGTAAAGATCTATCAACTCCACCATCCCAAAAACTGTACCTATTGCCAATGAGAACCAAACCGCGGTTATGATCAAGGGTTTATAACACAGTCGAAATAGGCCTATTAAATTAATTCTTTAAACAACTGAACAAACCCACTAAATATGTCCTCAGGCAATGCATAAGCTTGATGTCATTCAGGTATATCCACTTCAACCTAATAAGTCGTAAAATACAGCTTTTACTGGGAATGTAGTTAGCTGACTGTCATTAAGGAACAGAGAACAAATGATTATCAATTTGCCAGAATAAGAAAGCATTCGCAGACCAATCAGTAAGATCCTCAGGGCCTATTCTTTGGAATTCGCTAAAGTCAGAGATAAAAAACCTCAAAATACGTAAGCATTTTCAGAATTCAACTGGAAGTCAACTCTTATAAAATCTACACCATTTCTATTTCTGGGGCAGTGTAATGTCTTGTGTGTTGGTCATTACCATGGAGTGCTGTGGTAATGGTAAGACTTTCAAAGTTTACTAAAACGGACTCCATGGTCGTACGTTGTTTATTTCATATGCTTTAGTTTTTTGTTATGTATATGTATTTATTTCAGGGGTGATCGTTTTTTGGCCTTATTTGGCCTTTGATCATCTCCTCAATTTCATTGTTGTCTGTTCAATTTGTTGTTTAAATATTGGAATAAAAGATTGAAACGCAAATAACTGTTCTATTCAATACATCAGGCTTTTGTTTAATTGGCCTGTAAATACTATAAGGATTGGTACTAAGATGTAGTTCGACCAATTTAGTTAGTCAATCAAAAATACCATCGGGTAATTTAGTCGGCTGGTGTCATTAAGGTATAGTTCTCTCAACAGAGCTAGTCCAGCAAAACAAATCCTCAGCTAGTGATGTCAACATATTGTTGGAAAGGTGTAGATAATGTAACAGAACTTGTTTAGGAAAGTAAACCATTGGGCAATATAGTAAGGTTATTGGCATCCAAAGTAACGAATATAACTGAGCTAGGTTATGAAATATATCACGAGGTAATAACAGTTCAGTGATATATTAAAGGGATAGATCACTTAATTGACACAGGAGATCAAATACACTAGGTAAAGTGACCAGCTGATTGTGATGAAGATAAAGCTCATTCAATTGAGCCAAATTATCAAATATATCATTTGGCAGTAAAGTCAACTTATTGCCATAAAGTCGTAGCTGTTCTAACTGAATCAAGCCATCAAATAAGCCTGCTGGCAATACGGTCAGATTATTTTCGTTAAGATTGAGCCTCTTTAACTTAGATAGATCATTAAATAAACCCGCAGAGATTACCTTCATGAGATTACTTGTAAAGGTTAAGCTCTTCAAATGACTCAGCCCATCAAAAATACCATCATATAATGCTGCTAGCTGATTTTCATCGAGATATAGATAGTTCAATGCCGTCAACCCACGAAATACACCGATTTGCAATGTAGCTAGCTGGTTTTCATGAAGGAATAGATAATTCAAGCTAGCCAGCTCATTAAATTCACCGATAGGTAATGCAGTTAGTTGATTATCATTAAGATATAAATAATTTAATTTAGTCAACCCTTGATATAAACCAACCGGCAGTTTAGTTAACTGGTTTTCGTTTAGGTATAGATAAGTCAAGTTAGCCAGCCCATTAAATGTACCAATAGGTAATGTAGTTAGTTGATTGTCATTGATATAGAGTTTATTTAATTCTGTCAACCTTGGATATATAGCAACAGGCAAACTAATTAGCTGATTTTCATCCAGGTGCAGATAATTCAATTCAGTCAGCCCATTAAATACACCAATAGGTAATGTAGTTAATTGATTGCCATCAAGATATAGATAATTCGATTTGGCCAATCCATTAAATATATCGATATATAATGTAGTCAGCGAATAGTCATCAAGGAATAAATAGTTCAATTCGGTCAGCCCATTAAATACACCACTAAGTAATATAGTCAGCTGGTTGTCATTGAGGTATAGATAATTCAATTCAGCCAACCCATTAAATACATCAATAGGAACTCTAGTTAGCTGATTGCCATTAAGGTATAGATAATCCAATTTAGCCAGCCCATTAAATATCCCAACAGGTAATGTAGTCAGTTGGTTTTCATCAAGATATAGATAATTCAATTTAGGTAGTCCATTAAATACACCAATAGGTAATATAGTTAGTTTATTGTCATAAAGGTAAAGATAATTCAACTCAGTCAGCCCATTGAAATATGCCAACAGGCAACGTAGTAAACTGACTGGCAACAAGGTACAGTCGATTCAAACGAGACAGATCTTTGAAAAGGCCAACAGGCAAAGAGACTAGGTGATCCCCATTAATCTTTAGGGTTTGTAATTCATTCATTTCAGAAAATGCATGCGATTTGATTTGAATGACACCTTCGAGACTTACATGGATTGTATTTTCTATTTTGCGTTGATAAACAACTAAGGCTGTTGAGTCATTACAATGCGTTATAAGACTTCGATAGTCAAGGGAACATATGCAACCTGTAGTGCAATTCAAATAGTTTATATAATGTCCATTCAGCCAGTGATACATCCCCTTGTTCGTCTCGTGATGCTTAGTAACATTGCATCTTGAAAGAATGTCACCATCAACTATTAGTGGTAATTCACTGCCATAGGATTCGGGACAATCAGGAACATAAAAGGGTACTGCTCTTATTTGTAATTTAACACTAACATCTAAAACGTGTACTCTGAATGGTAACAAGGGAAAATAAGTTACGCATTGTTTTGAATCAAGAAAAAATCTAAATATTTTTTCAAGCATTGGCGGTTTGAGTCATCTGATCTTTCAATATACAAGTATGAAAATGCACCGTTTTCATTAGAATCTAATACCTCTATAGAAAGTGCACCACCTTCTACCATCTCAAGATATATTTCACAATTCTGTGAACCCGATTCCGTTTTTATAAGCATCTCCATTTTCAAGTCTGTATTAATTTGCCTTTCTGTGGCATTAGGTCTGATCAATATAGTTTCCTTTTCCGTGGTGCGGGTTGTAATTATTATTGTGTTGTTTGTAAAGTTAACATTGCTTTTGCTACACATAGGTGTGGCTGGTATGAACTTAAAAACAAGAAAGAATAACCACCAACTCAAAATAAACATTTTCCTACTTTCCATTGTCTAGTGTAAAATTTGGTTTTTATCAATTTTTATTTCCCTTTCCCGAAAAATCAGAAAAGAGCCTCAAATTTCCAATTTAAAGGTTACCTTTTATTAAGTTCATATCTTGAAGTCAATTTCATCGATGAATCAGCAGAGGTACATTATCCTAGATTTCGGTATGAACTAGTTTCTAAAACAATTACATAGTTTCTGACGTTTATTATGAAAACATTTTTCGGGGAATAAGAAAACACTAGTGTTGCTTATTAGCTCTACTACTTTGTGACTTAACAGAAAGAATATCATTTAGGCGTGATATTTTCCACCCCAAATCAAATAATAGTAAATGATAACTTTATATTGAGATATGAAAATATGAGATTAATATCTTCCGCCACTCTCTTCAATCTCTTGCGTACTTGCGTAATCTTCAATCAAATCCATCTTGATCGAAAGCCAACTGGATCTGTGAAAACGAATGAATATGTTATAGGTTAGTGGCTAAAACGAGTATACACTTTTTATATAGGTCGCTTGCGATCTTTAACATTTTGTCCCTGTTTTATCGCAGGTATTTTTCTGGGAACTTCTGACAACTTACGTATGACAATGAAATTAGGTGCGGTAGGCGAGGTTTGTATACAGGGCCGGTGACCCAATAAAAACTTTACCCAAAATGAAAGTGATATTTTTTGCCACTTTTTGTTAATTTGATATCTATGGATTTTATTTTATCATAAAGAATGGGTAATGGAGCACCTTTCCTGAAAAAAAAAAATCATTTTGGTTAAGTGGTTCTCAAGATATGGTCCAATTCATACGATACATTAATTTGAACGAAAGTGGGGGCTATAAAGGTGTTTTTACTTCTCCAACTTCAACGCCGTATCTGGAATTCATACTAATGCTAAAACATTAAACATAAGGAATGTACACATTGTTTTCGTGAACACCTATTATGAATTTGATTGTGCTATAGCTATGCCTACTGACTACTGGGAAAGAGTTCCATATGGCCCCTCCCTACGGATTCTGCAGCCTTGACGGAATAACCACAGGGTTAGGTTACATAATTCGTTGGGTGGGGGACATAGGGAACTCTTACCGACTACCGCTGGGGTATATTTTTTTATTTACAAGTTAAACTCAATGAACTTGCCAGTGAAACACAGGATACGATAATACGATATATTAAATTGATTTGACGGAAAAGTGATAGAATATTACTTCTACCAACTTCTACGCCATGTCTTGGGTCATACTAAAGCTATACTGAGTGGTGCCAAAACGTTAACACAGAGATGATGATATGATGAAAACAGAGATGATGAGATAAACAAGATTAAACTGTCTCTATGACATAATAAAGACACACGGTAGTGTGTCCACCAAGTTGTAAACACAATTACCCCCCCCAAAAACATTAGAACGTCCATGATACAAGCGACCCACACTGTGAGTATATCAACAGAAACAAACTTCCCTTTGTTAGACACGTTTGACTAGTAAAAGACGGGAGTATCGTTGACAATTACTTAACTGCTTATAATATAAACGTAATATAAAAGCAGAACATGTATTTCAACCCTCCAAAATATATGTGACACATTTCATGAGCAAGATATAAAGTAAGAAAACGGAAACGATGACTTAGGAATCCATTTTAAGAGTCACTTATAACGATTATTAGTGGCAAATGTAAAACCTAATATGTGGTCTTGTATACCTAATGCCTTTATTACGAAATGAATATTATTAGCCAAACTTAGTACATAGTTTCTAGTAATCCTTGTGATGTGCCTTTTACTGTTAATATTGAAAATAATTGACTTCATACAAAGAAAATAATGCTTAACGGGATTCTTTTGTTCAACATACTGACCCGTCACTTATTAGCATATAGACCGTTGGCTGGGTGGGTCCCCGTGTGCATGAGATGTGCCCTAAGTTACTCTTCACAGCCATGGACTAGACCATCAGACATAACAAAAAAGTGAGGGTAGACCTTTGCTACCCCGGCACTTTTTCGCTAGAGGGCGTTTTCAAAATGGCCGCCAACATGCCATTTAACACCACATAATGACGTTTTCATAGCCACTATATGGGGTGAAATGGTCCATTTTTCAGTGTTTTCCTATATTTTTTGATGTCAAATGTATAGAGCAGTCATATTTGCCACTTAAATGTATTTCTAATGGAGGGCGCTTTCCAAAATGGCCGCCAAATGTGATTTAGCACCTTATAATGATGTTTTAATAGCCATAAAACGTGTTCAAATGGTCCAGTTTTTCGGTGTTTTGCTATATTTGTTTATGTCAAATGTAGAGAGGGGTCGCATTCACCACTCAAATGTATTCCTAATGGATGGCGCTTTTCAAAGTGGCCGCCAAATGCGATTTAAGACCTTATAATGATATTTTAATAGCCATAAAATGGGGTAAAATGGTCCATTTTTCAGTGTTTTCCTATATTTTTTGATGTCAAATGTACAGGGAGGTCACATTCACCACTTAAAGCAATATTAGCACATTTTTTGAAGAGCTCCCCCAATTTTCAGAATTTGATATTTTTGCACAGCTATGTTGGTAATTGTCTAGAAAACTACACCTGCGATTTTTTTGTAATTAGAATTGGGATCCTAGATTGTACTTAACGGCAGAGCTGGAAATGCTAAGTTTATGTCCGTCAATTATTGAAATAGTGCAGTTCCCTACGATTTTTTTTAAATTTAAATTGAATTAACAACAATCAATCGCGATTCACAAAGATTAGGTTTAGGTTTTTTAAAGATGACCAACAAATTAACAGATTTAAAAAAAATCTAGTGCATTTGTTCAGAATTAACTGTAGTAGCAACTAGTCCCAGATAGAAACAACTTCTAAAGGCCAGTTTCGTAGTTATGGTTCATAAACACAAACAAAGAAGGAAAATAAGAATAATGGTTATCATAAGGAGCCTTACATCTTGTACCAAAATGATCAAAACTTGTCATAATTATGTAGGCATTCATTATCATTACCACCTATCTGCTACAATCGCGTGCCATACAAATGTAATCCAAAAGTACTAGAGTAATAGCACAAATACATCAGTAAATGAAAACAGGCCCAAATTTATGCTTGATCGAGTTACGCTTGACAAATCAAACTTACAATCGATTGTAAGTCTTTGTGAAATGGGCCCCACACATAATCCAATGCTGTGTCTGACAAATCCCCAAATGTGCTGCAGAAGTTTGTCTTCAGCATTCAGACATTGGCCATCACGTCCACTGTGTATGTCTTGTGGAAATCTTCTTTTCTTCTATCTTTCAGTGGGATTATCAATTATTATTACGCTACCATCAGAAATCGGCACCATCATTTCTCTTTGTCGAGGTGGCAGCTGACTATGCGTACAACGCTATTAGCATTAGATTGTAATATCACCAAATGATAACAGCATAGTACTGAATAAATCAAATCATCATATCTATTAAACTGAAACAACTAGAAGATCATTAATATCAAAAATAACTAAGAAAAAGAGAAAATGAAACTAATTATATCAGTACAAATAAAGGGACTGAACAAATTGGAAACAAAAATCAACAAAAGGAAAACACTGAAAAACTTGGCCATTTCACCCTTTTTGGCTATTAAAACATCATTATAAGGTGTTAAATCACATTTGGTGGCATTCCTCCATTAGGAATACATTTAAGTGGTGAATGTGACCGTTCTATACATTTGATAAACAAATATAGCAAAACACTGAAAAACTGGGCCATGTCACCTTTTTTTCCTTAGTAAAGCTTCATTAGGAGGTGTTAAATTGCATTTGGCGGCCATTTTGAAAAGCGCCCTCCATTAGGAATACATCTAAGTAGTGAATGTGACCGCTCTATACATTTGACATCAACAATTTTAGGAAAAACACTTGCTAAAACTGGACCATTTCACCCCATTCTTTGGCTAGTAAAACATATTACGAGGTATTAAATTGCATTTGGTGGCCATTTTGAAAGCGCACTCCATTAGGGATACATCTAAGTGGTGAATGTGACCGCTCTATACATTTGACATCAACAAATATAGGAAAAAGCTACAAAACTAGACCATTTCACCCCATATAGTGGCTGTGAAAACGACATTACATGGTGTTAAATGGCATTTTGGAGGCCATTTTGAAAACGCCATCTAGCGAAAAAAGTGCCGGGGTAGCAAAAGTCTACCCTCACTTTTTTGTTATGTCTGATGATCTATATAGTCCATGGCTGTGAAGAGTAACTTAGGGCACATCTCATGCACACGGGGACCCACCCACCAACGTTCTAATACCCTAACGTCCCTAGAGGAAAAACTGTCGATCAAAAAAGGGAGCTAGCGTTGTTTTTCTTGTTAGATCTATGGGCAATTTCCCCCAAACAAGTCAAGGGTACGCTTCGTAAACCTTTTTCAAAATCAAGCAATTAAGCAATTAGCATTCATTTATATCCTTTAAATTCCTAAATGCCATTTTCCCCACTTTTCAAAAATCACGAGCGGAACCTTTTGGCTTGTGTTTAGGGTTGAAAATCGCTCCTAGATCTAAGAAGGCAAATGAGCCATCTCCTTTTTTGCGGTGACCGTCAGGCGGTAGTCAGGTTCCATCTAGATTGGGAGTAAGAGGTAAGAGGTATACGGAAATCAATGATGGAACAAATTACGTAATAGCAAGTAATTGGGTCAGATGAAAATTAATTAAATAGCTAATTAGCTTCGTGTATATGATTGTAACAGAAAGTCCATATGAAAACCCACTAAAGGACAAAGATCACATTTGGTGGAAAAAAATTGATTTACGTCCTGGTTTGCCCATTAGTGGTCAAGGGGAAGGGGTCCCATGGACCGCCCTTTGGCCCATAACGCAATATCTCGCCAATACGTGACCGATGTTTGTCACACAGACGTCCGAAAGCTGTGGAATAAAAAGCTTGGCATAAGCCGAAACAAACCGAATTATTATCATTGGTTTGAGTGCTAATTGCGCGAAAAAAACTGACTTTGGGGAAGGGGAAGGCGCTTGTATTCCAAGGTGGATATCATGCTCGTGTACAAACACGCGTAAGTAGGTCATTTTCAGACAGGCATGTATCGTCAAAATACTGTTCCTGGCAAAGTGAAATCCGCGCTTAGGGTACGTTTTGGGAGGCCATACACAAGCGTGATATCCACTTTGGAATACAAGGGGCCCCGGATTTTGGGGTTCATATGGACCCTCTTGACCAATTAAAGAGACACGAGGGCATGTTCAAAGAAGAAGCGCCCCATTTTTTCGAAGCCGGATTTTCATTATGGCATTGCTTACCAATGTATAGATCACACTAAAGCGAAGAAGCCGAATACGACGTCTTTATGTAATACGATGATGATTTATCGTGCACGACAGAAAATCAATGCATGGTTTTCTTTGGGGATGATTACGATAGCAGGCAAGCTCAAAACAAGGTTTGGGGTTTTATTTTGTACTTGCTTGTTCAATAAACCTTCGGAACGTTCTCGGTAGGTCAATGCAATTTGAGAAAAAATCGTATCCTCAAAAAATCTCCTTCTGTCACCTTTAGTATTAAAGCGACACATTTGGCACATTTGAAAAATATTGCGCCCTCAAGATTGTTCAAAATTGATATTTTTGCATGGTTGTAAAGCTTTCATATACATTAGCCCTCACCTGAAATACTTGAGGCCGAATCAGCGCCCGTACGGGTAAGCAGAACGATTTTAAAATGACTCCGGAGTCACGGAATCAGCAGAAAATGGAAATGGCGTTTTAACACAAGAAAACATAAACATACCCCGGAGTTGATTCCTACGGCATCCAACCTGTTTGACCGGTCTGTGACCTTTGTAGTTTTAATATCAATGAGTACTAGTCTATGATATTCATGTAACTTTGTTGTTTAAAGTTACCATGGTTACGGCAAACTTAAAATATATCTGTATCCTTCCAATGGCATAGACTATCATTTGCAAATAGAAGAAATTTCATATTTTGTGAAAATGTGCCAGTGCCGCTTTAATTTAAACACCTGCACAAAGGCAACGAACAAATATAGTAGTCCTTTTAGCGCATCGATATCGACAGAGACACACTGTGATATCACTACCGACTCAAAAAGATATAGATAGTAAATGTGTTTGTTTATGTATGTAGTATGTGTGTGCGTGTGAGATAGTTTTTTTTTTTGTGTGTGTGTCCTTAAAGGTAGCTCCAAAATGACAAAGATTCTTGAGAACATCAAAGCTACCAAATTAATAATGAGCAAACGCCAAGAACCAAACTTAGAAAAAAAAAATCCAAAACAGAAAAAAAATAATATATACAAAAGTCAACAACCGCAACAATAAAAAATGTAATTACAAAAGACGCGGCAAGTGCAAACCTATAATTGGAGGCAAGCAAATTCTTTTCAACAATCAAAGCAAACCATTCACAGTTTGAAATGACATGTCATTTACCTCTAAAAACGTCATATACGTAAAAACACGCAGTGGATGCGGGGAACAATACATAGGCAAGACTCTCTCTCTCTCTCTCCCCCTTTCTCTCTCTTTCTCTCTCTCTCTCTATATATATATCTATATAGTAGAGACAAAGTAACAAGCAAACAGAACATGTTCGATGATGGGTTGGATCTCAAAAGAGATGCACAGCTTCGAAATATTTAAATAACTTTGATCAGATGAAGCGAAAATAATCCGCCAGAGCTTTCGAACTATACACTAGTTCTTTATCTTTAAAAGAGAAATCTATATACACAAAAAAGAAAATAGGAAATATAGTGTCAAAACCTTAATGTAAAGGACACGACAAAAGTTAATTTTTGGGCGGAATATTGAGCCCATGAGGGCGGTTTGACTGTAGTGTGTTAATCCAAAAACGTTCTCTGTGTAGGCGACGAAATTTTGATTGACTTCCCAAACATTCAATGACAGTTAGTTTCAGATCTAGAACTGAGTGTTTAGGCAAGGAAAAATGAACGGCAACTGGTTTGTCGGAATGACTGCGGAAATGTTTGATAGTACTCCGAGATGATTTCGCATTCTCTCTCTGACATCGTTGCCAGTCTCACCGACATACTGGATACCGCATCTACGACACTCAATGAGATAAATGACATTGGTAGAAGTACATGAAGTGGCTTGACGGATGGAATAATTCCTTTTCGTGATGTGACTGGCAAAGATGTCAGTAGATTGAATGTGAGCACATGTTTTACATCTCTTATTATTACATGGTTTACAGCCCCATTCATCCCTAGATGTTTGATTCTGGTCTACTTGGGACTTGTTAACCTCCGCACGCACCAGAATATCCTTAAGGTTAGGGGGACGCTTGTAAGACAAGACCGGAGGCTCAGGAAAAATGTTTTTGAGTCTACTGTGAGATTCAATAATTGGCCAGTGCCTCCTTATTATGGTTTGAAGAGGAGGCAAATCCGGATGGTAACTAGTCACTAGAGGAACGCGCTGAGAACTCTTTTTACTGGTATATGAGAGAGCGCTTGATCTTGAAACCTCACCAGCCTTGGAGATGTTTTTTTTGGACATCATCGGATTTGTATCCTCTACGACCTAATTGTTTTGCAAGATTCTGACATCTGACTTGAAAAGTAGAGTGCTCAGAACAAATTCTACGGAGGCGTAGGGCTTGACTGTAAGGGATATTTCTAGAACAATGTCTGGGGTGGCAACTAGTGGGGTGTAAAAACATATGGGAATCTGTAGGTTTTGTGTATAGATCAGTTACAATGGAACATTGTTCAGTAAGTTTAACCTTAACATCCAAGAAATTAACCTCTGTAGGAGAGGCTTCACTAGTAAATTTGATTGAGTCATGAAAATTGTTAGCATGCTCAATGAAACCATCAAGATCATTATTTGAGCCTGTCCAGATCATAAAAACGTCATCTATATATCTATACCACACGAAAGGTTTAACGAGGGCACTTTCAAGAAGTTTATTCTACAACCATCCCATAAAAATTATCGCGTACGGGGGAGAAAACTTCGCCCCGATAGCAGTCCCGGTAGCTTTGTCTCTACTACTTATTCAACAACAACCGGCGCGCATCAAGTTTGATCCGGAACTGTTTGACAACTCGACATCTGCCATGGAAACAGACCAAGCCGTTGCTTCCAGTGTGAAACATCAATTCCAGGAGGCTCGCAATCTGCATAAGTTTGCCATAAGATCGGCTCATCACATCGAGAATTATGCTACTCATCTCGGGAGGGGTTCAACACCAAAGGCCTCACTATTAAATTAAGTTTGAGTGCCATTCGTCCTTCCCGCTCTTTACACATGAAATGGAATCATATTCTGAGGCAAACAGAAGCTAAACTCCTTGTGCTTTTGAAGGATCATACTGTTCATGTTAAACAAAACATTGAACATGAACGTGATCAGATTATGAACCGGCTACGTAATATGGTGGACGACAATGTCTTCACGGAGTTCCTATCTAAACTACATCATGAGGGACAAAAACTGAACAAAACATTACAGACACGACGCCAGAATAAGTCAACGGATGAGGACGGCAATGATTCAAGAACACAAAGGACTTCTATCAACGGTAAGGAAGTATCTATGTACAATAACGAACAAAGTGCCAAACGTGGTCGTAATCGCAGATTTATTCGACACGACAGAAAGTGTGTTGTTAATTTATCAAGCACACCACTTACGCGGGCAGAGGTTAGTGTGTTGTCAAAAGGCCTAAGCTTTTGTCCGAAGCCTGATCATGTTGATAACACTTCCCTACAGTACTTGAGGATTAGACTCCTTTTATCGAAGGTTACGATTACGTCACCACTTTCATAAGGATGACGAAGCCTGATCATAATAATAACCATCCTACAGAAAACCTGTCTATCTTTCTTGACCATCACTTACAACCACATGCTCAGTCATTACCGTCGTACCTTCAGGATACTACGGACTTTATTAATAAACTAAATGATCTTCAAGACATTCCTCCCAACAGTCTTCTTGGTACCCTGGATGTGAAAGCTTTATACACTTCTATTCCACACGAGGAGGGAATCAAAGCGTGTGAGGAGGTTTTGGAAACGCGATCAAAAAGTCTCCTCCTGCTAGTACTCTTATCCAAATGCTTGAACTGACTTTGAAATGCAATGTCTTCACGTTCAACAATGACTATTTTACCCAGGTTTCCGGGACTGCTATCGGGGCGATATATATACTTAAAAATATGGATGCTGGCCATCTTGTCGGAGGCATTGTTATTGATCTGAGGAAGGCCTTCGATACTGTCAACCATTATATTCTGCTCCAAAAACTCAAACTGATTGGTATTGGATATCTTGAGCTAGATTGGTTTACTTCATATTTAAATAATAGAAAACAAGCCACTAAAGTTGGTAATATTGTATCTGATTTTGAATTGATTCAGTATGGAGTGCCTCAAGGCTCAATACTTGGCCCTCTTCTTTTCACAATTTATATAAATGATTTCCCATTGGTGGTTTCTAATGAAACAAAACTCAACATTTATGCTGATGATACTGCCATTTTTTGCCTCAAACGATGTTCACAATATAAATACTCGGCTCAATTATGATCTATCTCAAATTGCATTATGGATGAAAAGAAATAAACTCACTCTAAATGCAAAAAATACCAAAGCCATGTTGTTTGGCTCAAATCATAACATAAGTAAATCTCCTGATCTTTGTTTATCTTTGAATGGTGATCTTCTTGACAGTGTTAGTCAGTTTAAGT
Source organism: Ophioderma brevispina (assembly GCA_023653785.1). NCBI lineage: Eukaryota > Metazoa > Echinodermata > Ophiuroidea > Amphilepidida > Ophiodermatidae > Ophioderma > Ophioderma brevispina. Next base: position 14,699 of record JAMKCH010033777.1, on the reverse strand, counting down.
ATTTAGGCCTCATACTGGGTCAATCAATGCATTGGGAACCTCGCATAAATCAAATTTGTTTAAATGTCTCAAAATACATAGGTCTCTTCTATAGAATTAGAGAGTGGCTTTCAGTCAGTGACTTGAACACAATTTACAAGGCTCTCGTGCTTCCTCGAATTACTGTGATGTTGTTTGGGGTAATGCAATCACACACTCCAGAACAGGGTAGAACGTCTTCAAAATCGTGCTGGGAGAGCTATCCTCAAATAGTCAGGTAGAACCTTCATGTGACCGTAAAGTTTAGTATGGACACAATTTTTTTGCTGAAAATGATAGATTAGGGTATGTATAATAAGAATCTGCCGGGTGCCACCTGGGCATCCTTGAGCATTTTGAGAAATCCAAGATGGCGTCGCCATAAATGATAATTATCTATTCAACCCTATATTATCAAACTATGGAGTTACTAGATATACTATAGGATCCAATGAACAAGTGTATGGCACTTGTAACACTAAGTCATACTTCAAATTCAAAATGGAAACCAAATCCAATAATTTTAAAATATGCCATATAACAGCAAATACCTGCGATAAAAATAGACAAGAAGTACTTAGGTTATGTTGCTAGACACAATTAAATGTATTTCTGATACTTTTTCTGCTCGCCATCTTCGATTATGAGGAACAAGCTCGGCTGGAAGCTTTTAAGTGATCGTAGACATAACCACTTATGTGTCATTGTCTTCAAATGCCTAGCTGGACTTGTCCCTGATGGTCTTGATGGCGTGTTTACACTGGTTAGAAATACTCATACTTTTTTTGTGTGTTTTTGTATTTTTATATGTCACCCCTGGGCCTCATGGAAGAACAGAGGATATCTTATAACATCCACTGAATTAGTAACCCAGGCAAAAGAAGAAATAAAACAGACAAACAAACAAATATCATGTGGGTCATATGGTGTGGGAACTACAACTAGAGGCGATGCCCATGGAGTGGGGCCTGTTGCTGTGTCTACGATGTCATCGTCCTCTAATTCTTTGAGTTTTGCTTCAATTTTGTCTCTTAGTTGTAATGGTGTTTTTTCTGTGACGTTGTGCAACTGGTGGTACAGATTTGTCTATGCGTGTCTGTGTATCTTTCATCAGTTTCCCAATTCCATTGAACACATTAGGAAATTTCTCCAGTATGCTATCTTGTTCAGATGTCACCTTGTTTACTTCCGGTATGTTTACTTTCACCAGGTTCAGTTCTTCAGATGTTTTACGAGACAAATTGTCTGCTTCACTTTTGACTACATACACATCTGCCACGGTAACTCTTTCAGCAGTTTCTATTACTGCTTTAAACTTGCCTATTACTAATAGTATTAGTGGCAGTGGTTCTTTAGTGTAGTATGGTTTGAGAGTTATGTCAGGTTTCATCAATTCTATTTTGTTATTTTTTGTTCTATCATCCTGGATTTTCTTGAAAGTGTTTTCACCAATCAAGTTTTGGGGACAACATGTGTCTGCACTAACAGTGGCGTTTACATTTTCTATTTTCGCTGTTGTCTTTGATGTTTCTGCATCGGTTGCATGTACTGTTGGTGTTTGTGGTCCTGTATGTGTTTTCTTTACATGCTTTTTTTTTTTCTTTTCCACATTTTCACCTGTGTGATTTTCTGTTTTCTTTTCACATTTTCACCTGTTTGATTTTCTGTTTTCTTTTCCACATTTTCACCTGTGTGATTTTCTGTTTTCTTTTCCACATTTTCACCTGTGTGATTTTCTGTTTTCTTTTCACATTTTCACCTGTGTGTGGGTTTTCTGTCGTTCAACGGCAAATACATAGTGCTCACCGCTTTCATCGGTGTCACCAGTTGTTTCAGTTTGTTCCACAGATTTTACTTTTCCAGATCTCTGTGATCTGCCTCTGTGTTTTCTATTACCGTTCTCTTTTCTACCTGTATGACTTCTTCCTTTGTTCTTATTTACTCCTGTGTATGTACTAGTTGATGACTTTGGCCCTGGACAGCAGCGGGTGAAGTGATTCAGTTCACCGCAAGATTTACAGTCCTTGCCTTTTGCAGGGCACTCTCTGTCATGTGGCCAATCAAAACCACAAAAATAGCACGGTTTACTATTGTGTGAGTTATTAGCCTCATTAGGCCTACCTTTAGGTTTGTTTCCTTGTTTTGGCCTAGCACCAGAGAACTGCATCTTGTTCACTATACCTTGTTGAGATCCTGATGACACACCACGAGCTCTTGCTTCTGAAAGTTCAAGGGTACATGTCAGTTCAAGTAGATTTTCCAGTGTTCGCTCTTTTTCAAGGGCTCTTTTTCTGAGTGCCTCTGAACGACATCCGGAAAGGATCTGGGTCTGTATTTCTCTGTCTGGGTCAGCTAAATCACACGCGACTGACAACTTTCTCAATCTGGTACAAAACTGCTCCGTGTTCTCAGTGTGCTCTTGTTTTGCCTGTCGAAAGAGTATTGACTCGTACACCACATTTCTTTTGGATGTGAAATACTTGGTTAGGGCATCTACTGCCTATTTGATCTGTTCATCTGTGCCAGTATCAGGCAGAGCGTCAAAAATATCTTGCCCACCATAATGGAGTAGAAGTGCTCTCTGTCTCTTTTCTGACGAGATATCGAATCCTACCATGGCCGACTGGAATTTTTGAGCCATTTTTTCCATCGTAGTGACAAAGAGGGGTCCTCATACGGGTCAAAAGCAGGCAACGACGGCATAGCCATGATCGCGAGCACTGGTAAAACGTTGTACATACGATGTCCGTAACTGTCCGTTACTAGGTTTGTTTTGGTACACAGTCCGTGCGGTTGATGCAAACCTCGACGAAATCTACGATGCACACAAAATGTTCAAATTTTCTGCACGATTACTACGGCGGACGACAGTCGTTAGCGACAAATCCGGTCTACCAGGTTCTTGAGAGTTCCATTCACGCATCACTCGTCGCCAATATAATATTCGGGCTTTATAAACGGACTTTTGAGACTTGCTTTGTGAACACATTAAATGATCGGTTTATTAATTTAGCTGATTAGTAGAAGTAGTGCCGAGTACGAGGATTGCCGGTTGATAGGCGTATGTAAGTGATGTAACGTTGTATATTGTGTAACATTTAGGATACTACATCCTTCCTTCTTTTATTTGAAAGGTGTAGTTAGACTTTCAATATTGTATGAAGATCAAACAGTTTGAATTAGTACACGTACTATGTTGTGTCGAATCTATAATAATAATCTATCTTATTAAAACGCAACTTTGCATGGGTAGCGCCATCGGATTGGGAATTTTATTGCGTTTCCTCCTTTTTCCATCGTAGCACCGACTGTCCTCGCCCAATTATAACTTTGCTTTCACCATGTTCACAGCGCGCCGTGCGTAATTTACTTAAACACTTGCTGATTTGCCAACGACCGGTATGTTATGGAATGGTGACTCCATGGTGATCGCACACATCGCGTGCACGACCGCGTCGTGAACGCATCGTCGTGCATGTCACGGCGCGCGCATATGATTCGCGTGATCGTCTGTATGCCTGTGCTACGCATGCCCGTCTGTACGCCACTGGAAGAGTTTAGAGAGAGGGGCCGACTGAGAAAGAGTGAGAGAGGGGATCGGGAGAGAAAAGGAGAGAGAGAGGGAGGGAGAAAGAGGAGAGTGAGAGAGAGAAAGATGGGTGGTCGAGAGAGAGAGACCGACCGAATGAGACAGAAAACATAGGCCTAATTTGTAGAGGGAAATGTTGAAAGAGAGAGAGCGAGAAAGAAAAAAGAGAGACAGAGAGGGTGAAAGGGGAGAGGGAGAGGTCACAGCCAAAGGTCACAGCCAAAAACTGAGCAATTCAACATATTTTTTCTTAATAAATATGAAGAGTACAAGCTACATAATACAGCCTATGTTTTCTATTGAAATGGAAGTTATTTCTGTAACCAAATAAAAGGTAGGGAATCTAGTGAGTGTCCAATCTATACAGGGTGTCTCAGAAAGAACGTTACCCTCCAGAAACGGCAAATTTTACGTACTTAATCAATTCTTATCTTTGTTTTAGCTTATGACAATATGTACTTTTATGAATATATGGTGAAAACAAGAAAGAAAACGGTGAAAAAATAACCAAACAATGACTATTTCCCTAAAAATAATGCAAACCTACTTTGTCCACGGCTAGCATTAGCAGAGGAAACCATGGATGCAAATATCCCCGACATAAAATGTTTAAGACCCTCCTGGCCAATAATACTCTCTATTCCAAGGTCCATGCTGGTTTTAGAGTTTTTGTTCAGTTCTCTACGCACTGCAGCATTATTTGAGGCTGATTGTCATTTCTTTGATGACCATATCTCTCTTTGCACCTTTAGAGTTGAGTTTGCCATGCTCCAGAATTTTGTCTCTGCTCCCCGTGATTGCCATGTTACTAGGAACCCTACATGGAGGGGAAACGTTTACCCATTCACGATTTTAACCCAAGATTAGCTCAGTAGAATATGCCATTGTAGGAGCCACACGCCAATGCCATTCTTTTAAAAGTGCGCTTTAACCAAATTCTTATTTGCATTATGATGGGAGACGGGTGAGGGATTTAGGTCACTTCATTCTGAAGAACAAATTAAATGCATGTTTCAGGTGCTTTTAAGGCATTACATGTTAACAAATTAATTAAATCTGAGGACTATGTGTGCTCAAATCCAATCGAAATACAATGAACATGTTTCTCTGCTATTGCTAGCCGTGGACAAAGTAGGTTTGCATCATTTTTAGGGAAATAGTTATTGTTTGGTTATTTTTTCACCGTTTTCTTTCTTGTTTTCACCATATGTTTAAAAAAGTACAAATTTTCATAATATAAAGCCAAAACAAGGATAAGAATTGATTAAGTAAGCAAAAATGTCCGTTTCTGGAGGGTAACGTTCTTTCTGAGACTCCCTGTATTGAATCATCCATATTACAAAAAATATGGATGTCTTTAAATCACTCGTTGCACCTTTAAATGTGTGTGTAGGTGTAAGTAGCATATGTGTGTGTGTATATGTGTGTGTGTGTGTGGGTGTGTGTGTGTGCGTGCATGCGTGCGTGCGTGTGCGCGCGCGAGAGTGAGTGTGTGTGCGTGTGTACAAAAAGGCACGCCTCGTGCAAACATTAAATTGAAGGCAAGCAATTTCTCTCCAACAAGCAAAGCAAAACATCACTGCCAAAAAGTTAGTAATTCAACATATGTGTTTTTTTAATAAAATGAAGATTACAAGCTACCTAATTGCCTATGTTTTCTATTGAAATAGTCTAAGAAGTTATTTCTGTAGCCCAAATAAAATGTAGGGAACTCTATTGAGTGTCCATCTATATGAAATCAGTCCATATTAACAAAAAAATCCTCGTTTGCAACCTTTAATGTGTTGTGTATGTGTTTAGGTGTATGTAGCTTATCTGTGTGTGGGTGTGTTGTGTGTTGGGTGTGTGTGGTGTGCGTGTGTGTGTGTGTGTGTGTGTAATTACAAGAGATACATTGTGGGATTATTTTTCAAGTATAAAGAGACATTATGGGGTTTTACATTGTGGGAGTACTTTTCTTACATTATGGGGGGGGGGTATTTTTACTAGAGTTACTATGTTACATTGCTTATAACGAATAAACTGTAATCAGTATTGAGGTTTATTCCGTAAAAAGTAGAAAATAGGATTTTTTCTAGTTTAGTAACTTTATAGTCCTGCGGCACAACCCTCTTGGCTAAGAAAAGTGAGAAAAACTTCTAAAAAAGAAAAAAAAAAACTGAAAAAATGTCCTAAAAAAAGTGTCGTTTTAAGATCTAAATCTCAAAACCATATAGGTGTGATTCTTCCCTTCCTTAATATAGTTTTGAAAAATTGTATTTTTCTGAAAAAATGTCTAAAAAAAGTGAATTGTTAAGAGTTTTTAAGTAATCTCCAACATGTAGCTCTTGTCAGGACGGATGTGTGGTGTGTGTGTATGTGGGGGGGTGTTGGGGGTGTGGGTGCCTGTGTGTGTGTGTGTGTGGTGTGTGAGTGTTATGTAGTCAAAGGTAGATCCGAAAATGACAAAGGTCTTGAAAAAAAAGAAGAAAAACACACACACACCACAAAACCATGCCAAAACAGAAAAATACGACAAAGTCAACAACCGCAACAATCACAAAAAAGTAATTCAAAAGACTCGGCCGAGCAAACATTAATTGAATGCAATCAAATTTCTTTTCAAAAACCAATGCAAAACCTTCACATTTTATAAATAACATGTCATTTCCTCCTCTAAAAACCGTCATATACGTAAACATGCACATTATGAAGGGGCGCGAACAATACTTGGCCCACACACACCCCCCAGACACGCCCACCCACTCCACCACACACACACCATCCTTACAGAGCTACAATTGTGGGAGTTTTCTGAAAAATCTCTTAAAAAGACACTTTTTAGAAATTTTTTCAGAAGAAAATACACTTTTTCAAATATATAGGAAGAATTGCAAACCTATATAGTTTTGAGATTTTATCTTAAAAGACAACTTTTTAGACATTTTTTACATTTTTTCGTAGTTTTTTTCATTTTTTTTCTAGTTTTTCTCAATTTTCCATAGCCAAAGGATTGCGCCGCAGCCTATTATAGTTACTACACTAGAAAAATCCTCTTTTCTACTCTTTTACGGAATAAACCTCAATACTAGATTACAGTTTATTCCGTTATAGGACAATTCGTAACATAGTAACTCTAGTGAAAATACTCCCACAATGAAGAAATACAACCCACAAGTAACATAGTAACTCCCACAATGTCTCTTTATACTTAAAAATACTCCCACAATGTATCTCGTGTAAGTACCCCCCTCACACCCACAACACACACACCCACACAGACCTACATGCTTATAAACATGACCTCATTACAGATGACCTTGACCTTGTCTAGACCTTTGACATCATCCACATATTGCAAAATCCCTTGCTGCTTTTCAAGCCAGGGGATAATAACTGGTCAAATATTGCTTTTTTTTTTCTTTAAAGGTTTCAACAGCTCGTGGTATGACTGGCATCCTGGTTATTTTAATCTAAGGTTTGAAGATTTTGGTTTGTTTGGTCTCTCTGTCCTGTCTGATTGTCTGTGATAATTGTGACTTCCTATTTTTTTATGTTTTTTGCTTTATTCCGTCATAGCTTGTGTATCTAATTTTGCCACATGTGTGTCTGATTTAACAAAGAAAAGTCACACAAGTATACCCTTATTTACCTTGTCTGTTGTCTGTCTTTGTTTCATCACCATATAGTGTACCCTGCATTTGCCTGCTAGGTGACTGACTCGTTAGTTAATAAATGAACTCAAATTTGACGTTTTGTTTCGTTGCATCTATAAGTTTTCCAATCATTTTCATTATCAATTTTGAAATCTACTAAGATTTGTTTTTCTTGAACCACTTCTTGTATGCCGTCCTGAATAATCATTATTCAACAAATATTTTCAACACACACAGTTTAGATAGGAGCGTTTTGATGTACTTCTTCACACAATATAATTCTTACCATAGGAATTTTAAGCAATCAAGCATTAACCTTGGCTTGATAATATTCCCATGATGTGGACCTTAAACAGACATACTTTCAACGATGTCCATTAAATGTTTAAAGCAGTTATACAGTGTTATGTCTAATAAGTCAGCTATGTCTCTCTAGATGTCATGTATCACTTCAAGATTGAAATGAAACAACTAGACATTCTAGAGGTCAGCTTAACCCTCAGCAGATAAAGAGTCAATCATCACGGAATTTTTTTTTTTTTTCATTTGCTTGTTGTATTAAATCGCTTAAATGTTTGGATAAGTGCGCATTTAGTTTATAAAAAATAGAGAGGGAATGAAAAAACATGATAGAAGTTGAAATATGCTTGAAGTGTTTTGTTGTTTCCAACCAATATTACAAGCCTCGACATGCTCTTTAGGATTTATCTTAATCAATGTTTTTAAGATGATTTTAAATTAAAATCATACTGTTAGTGCTTTACATTTGGCCATCAGCTACACAACTGCGCGAATAAACACGAACAGTTTTTCTTTCCGCATTCCCATGTAATTCTCATTGTATAGCGTATCCTTATTTGTTGATTCTCTGGACTGGGCCAGGCTTGAGCTGAACATACTGTACATTCATACTACCACCCCAAACCTCTTACCTCGTGCCTCTTGTTTCCAAGGACATGTAGTTGTTACGCAAGCACTCTTCTTGAACATCGATATTGTCAGATTATGGTACGGACTTGGACCGTTCCGAGCTATTACTTGCAACAGTTGAGATCCGAGTGACGCATGGAACTGAAAAAGTAGCATATCGCTATTCGACACTAAAATCAAGGTTAGTAAGTAAAGGTTAATTAAAGAGGTACGAAAACATATCAAGAAAAAATATATAGAATGCTTACTTGAAGCGAATAAACCGAAAACGCAGCCTTTATATAATTAAAAACATTAAGAAGATAAAAATCTTGTATTTTCTGTCGTGTACTGCAGAACATCTTGGCATCCTTCCCTACAGGGTCGTTGTCATCAAGCAAGTTCATAATTTGGCATGTGATTTTCTTCTGCACTTGTTTGTCCAATAAACCTTCGAAACGTTATTGATAGGTGTTCTATAACCAATCAAGTGCAAATTAAGGAAAATGTTTATCCTCAGAAAACATCCTCGTGTCCCTTTAAATCATTTATAAACGAATACGTTAATTAATGTTTATTTTGCATTTAAATTGATCCAAAAAGTTCGAAATGTTGCGCCTGTTCGTTAAGTTGTTTCAAGGGAACGAGTTTCTATTCAGTTTATAATCAAAATTTGGTGAAGTAAACGCTTCATATGAAGAAGTGCAAAGTTGTAGTCGATTTTATAGTGACAGGAGGATTTTTTTAGGATACACAATTCTCTCAATATGCACTTGATCGGGTATAGAACACGTTCGAAAGTTTAATGAACAAACGAGTAAAAAAAAAAGAAAACCAAAGCCTATGTTTGAAATTCCCTACTACCGCAATCGTCCCTTTAGAAAAGTATAGTATAGTCAAAATCAGCTCCCCCGTGATCACAACACCGCGAATAAGGTTTCTTTGTTGATTTGGCATCACTAGGGTATAAATAAAAGATTGAGCAGGGGTGTACCTCGAGATAGAGGCCGGAACATATTTTGGCGGCCATTTTCAGAATGGCCGCCAAAAATGGCAGATTACATTGCATGATAATGTGACTCATGCATATGAAGCAGCTTGAGACCCTTCACAAAATTATGGGTCGATAGGTCAATCTGGGGTCATTAAATGGCCCTTCCGGTCTGAATGTGAAAAATCTTCAAAAATTCATAACTGTTGTGTATGCAAGATAGCATAGTCACGTGACTCATGCACATGAAACCGCCTGAGACCCTTCACCAAAGATGAACTCGGCATGGGGGTCAAAGGTCGTTAAAGGGGAACTTCCGGTCTTAATGTAAAAACATCTTCAAAAATTCATGTCTGCTATATGAAACGTTGCATGGTCATGTGACTCATATGAAGCAGCTTCAGACTCTTTACAAAACGTGTGCTCGGCATGGGGGTCAACGGTCAATAAGGGGTCACTTCCGGTCTGAGTCAAAAATACCTTTAAAAACCATACTTCATGATTTTTAAAGGTATTTTGACTCAGACCCCTTTGAGATATATTTTTTTTTTTTTTTTTTTTTGCTCTCATATCAAGTAGAGAACACAATACACATAAATCGGAACAACCACCTTTAAACCACATTTTTTTGAAGAGCGCCCCCAATTTTTCAAAAAATTGAGATTTTTACACGGTTGCATTGGTAACTGGCTAGTAAACTATACCTGTGAATGGTTAAGCTAAAAAATGTCTGTGTGTCACAAACGAAGGAATTTTGTATTATTATCGGGGATCCCCGATAATAATTAAACCGCTGCTGGAAACGGCCTTCCAATGTGAAATAGCTGGGAAATAGCGTCATGTACGTGTCTACGCTCATCCATTAATTGTTTTATTGGTTCAGGCAAGTCAAGTTAGAGGTTATTTTCTCGAGGTGGCACTATTTCATCATTGACGGACATAAACGTAGCTTTTTTTTTTTTTTTTTTTTATATATATATATATATATATATATATATATATATATATATATATATATATATATATATATATATATATATATATATATCGTCACGAATCTTCCAAACAGGCCAATCGACCAAAAGTCACATTTCGAAATATTGGCGATTGAAGTTTTAGAGAATTATGAATTTGCATATCTAAAATTTGAAATATTTTAGGATAATGATTTTATGTGTACATATATAGTGGACATTGAAAGGTTCTTCATTTTGAGCACGCTTTCAATTCAAGTATCCTTTGTTTTCCTTGTTATAAAATGATTGGTCTGTTTTGCAAAAACTAAAAACGTCCTCTGTTTCTATGTCAAAGGAGACGAATGCGCATTCGCCTGTTTGGCGTACTCAAAAAGAGTCGATCGATCGCCTTGTGGTATTGAACATGTTAAACATACTTTTGCCTGCGGAGGGCGCTAGAAATGACTATGCTTTTGTATGATTTTCTAGCCGTCACCATCTCTTGCAGGCAAAATATGCCAATTAAGCTAGAAAAGAGGACTGATGAGGTTCTTTTTTTTATTTTTTAATCATAGAATTGATTTAATCAAACTTAATACTTAATGTAAAATATATTACATCAAGCTATATATATTGGAAACCTGTAAAAGCTGTATTTTATACAGGGTTTTGTTAGCAGAATTGCTGCCAGAATTTTCTTGTAAAATGTATAGTATTTTCCTGTAAACCTTAGTACTTAATAGTATAATTGAAAATTCATAATAATGTACGATAATGTTGATACTCGACAAAAAATCGAATATAAGCTCCAGTTGTAGTTTTATACGCCTGGTAAATTGGACATAAAATTTACAGTATTTTGATGTATTTCCAAATTGTAGCATCGGCCTACATGTGTAAGTACACTAAGTACATCCAAAGTGTATGTCTAATGTTTCAAACCCTGGGTTTTGTGAATTATTGGATAATAACTTCCATAAACGTTAAGTGGGAAAGGTTGTGATTTTTTTTTTTTTTTTTTTTTTTTTTTTTTTTTTTTTTTTTTTTTTTTTTTTTTTTTTTTTTTTTTTTTTTTTTTTTTTTTTTTTTTTTTTTTTTTTTTTTTTTTTTTTTTTTTTTTCGAAAATCATTTTAATTCTCAATAACGAAAACTATAGGAAAGAAGTATTATTGGCAATTAGTGTCAAATGATGTTTCTAAAAATCGTAAAAACAAACGACTTCGGCCGTAATTTAAAAATCAAGCAAAATACTTAATTTTCCAGGCCTATTACGACTAAATTTATATGAGAGGCCCCTTTTTGAACTTTGAATTATATCAACATTTTATGCACTATTATGGATTTTCAATTAGGCCCTATAGGTTATTTACTGGAAAAATACTGTAAATCTTACAGGAAAACACTGGCAGCAATTCTGCCAACAAAATCCCATAAACTACAGCTTTTATAGTTTCCATCCAAATTTACTTTATATTTTACCGTTTAATGCATTATGTTTTACCAAAATTAAAGGTCCATGGTCCGATCGCTAATAGCCTCGTCCCCAGGGACCCCAGATTTTACCCGAAGTGTTCAAAATGTTGGTTATCAGAAGAAAGCTACTATTTTTTTCATTTACCCTGTGAAAAATTAGGGCCAAAGGATGTTTTGTTTGGATGTTATGAGCGAAAATATGTCCCATTTTGGTCGACCAATATTAGTTTTACATAGTACGCTATGTGGATTACAAAATAATGCTTTTAGCTCTCTTTTCAAACGGGTTGAAATATCGGCGCGAAACTTTACAGATAGGGTTTTGAAGTGAAGGCCATACTATCAAGGTTAAAAATTTATAGACTTATATGCACTGTTTGACATTTGAGGATAGGCCTACTAAGTTAGTGTGTTCGTCAGTACTTTTTATTTTCAACACATTCACAATCTCTGTAATAACTCGCCAAATATGTATTTTTCAGTGTTTTGATTGAGTCATTTTTTACAGTATACTGTAATTTTCACAATAATTATTTGGCAGAATTAGTGTCAGTAAAATACTGCAAAAAATTAGATTTTTAGTGTGGCAAAATCGTCTCAGATAAAGCTACACACATTGTGCTAATATAAACTTCGACCAGACTTCTATATGCTACCATGTGTTGATTGAGAGAGGTGATTAATCTCGCAATATCCCCTTGATCTATAGGTCGTATGGTGGTTTTCAAGTACAGCAAACAGACTAATGCATTGGGTCTGTTTGGAAGACTTTCATTTGGCGTTTGGCAACGATTTCCAAAGTGAAAATCTATATCTCGACAATTGGAATGTTATTTTTGCTCAATATTTGACTATTAAAGAGCTTTTGATATATTATCATAATATCCAAAAAACTTAATTTCTGATTTTCGCAAAATGGTCGATTGGCCTGTTTGGGAAATTCGTGACGATATGATTAATAATTTTTAAAAAACATATTATTATTAATATATAATATATATATTATATCTCTATAAATCCAAGTAGGTTACATCATCCACAGTAAATGCTCAACCAAAGGAGCTGAATAAGTATTAAATGGCCTTGATAGTTGACTAAGACATTTTGTTTACAAACGTTGTTTCATGAAGGCCCGCCTACAGCCTAGCAAGCTCCACTCATCAGAACAAATTGCCAAGTTGAAGGTATTCACATAGGGTTCAATAACAGTCAAAAGTTAACATACACATTGTATAAGAGGCAATTAAAGTTCAGAGTGGCAGACATATTGATTACTTATAGTTGACCAAGAGATGCTCCTTCTTTGGTCTCCAAGTGTTTATAGTTCAGTCCTTTTTGTTCAGATGAAGAAAGGTTGGTTGAAATATAATGAGGTATTTCTCCTCTAGACAAAGTCTATAGTTTTGCTGGTAGTTGAGTAGGCTTTGGCCTTACTAATTAATTTCCACTCGAATGAAATAAGATATTTTTGTCTTTAAATAATTCCAATAGTGTTCATTAATGTTGTCGCATGCTTTTGTCACTATTTTTAAAGCTGGCCTGTGGTTGTTGAACCTTGTTTTGAAAGAGTTTGCTGTTAGTCCGATGTAAGTTTCCTTACTGAGAATTGTCACGCGGGTTACCAGTTGCTTGGTAAACTATACCAGTTGTCAAGCATTTGCCTGTAGGGGGGAAAATCAAGTTCACTTTACATTACAAGTTTTCTTCCGCTTTGAAAGGGTAGCTTTGCGCAAAATAGTTTTGTTGTGTGCTGTTATTATCTTGTTTCACATTGGCATGCAAAAATAACTTAATTTGGACGGTATTCCTGTGCAAGAGTTTGTGTAAAATATGTCCGGGTGGGAAGCACTTATCTAGCAAATTAAAGAATTTTCGTACAATGTTTGTTGACACGCTATCGCTGAATGGTGGGTTAAACCAGTTATCTTTCTTGACGCTGCCGTTTTTAGTGTCAATATTTTGAGTATGCTGTTTTCTGAATTCCAGGGTTTCACTGTAGCCGTTTTTTCATGCTTCTTGATATGGTGGGGTTGCTGACTTGAAGGCTTGTTCGTTGGAAGAAGGCCTTTTGGTGAGACGTTTGTTTATGCTGTCAGGTTGTTCTTGATTAGAGTGGTGGGGGGTTGCTGTCTTTATGGACGTAGAGTGGAATGTTGTTGTCCTTCATTGTAAGGTCGAATATGAGCGTTGCGTAAGTCGAGAGTGATGTCTAGGTAATCTATCAGTTTTCTTGTTGGCTTCGGATGGTGATTTTAAGGCTTGTTTCTGGAGACATACTTTGCAGAGCTCTTTCTGATGTTTAGACTGGTCTTGGTGTTTTGTTGCAAATGGCGAGACCATCGTCGCGATACAAACCGACGTTGATATCAATATGCTGTAGTTGCGACAGCAAGTACAGGCAGACAAGTTCACAAGTTCAAGCTACTGTACCCTCTGTGACAATTCTCATAAGGGAAAACCCTTACATCGGACTAACAGCAAACTCTTTCAAAACAAGGTTACACAACCAACCACATGGCCAGCTTTTTAAAAATAGTGGACAAAAGGCATGCGACAACATTAAGTGAACATATTTGCGATTTAAAGGACAAGAATATATCATTTATTCAATCGTTGGAAATTAATAGTAAAGGCCAAGGCTACTCAAACTACCAGCAAACCTATGCAGAACTTTGCTAGAGGGAGAATACCTCATATATTTCAACCCAACTTCTTCAATGAAACAAAAGGACTGAACTATTAAACACTGTAGACACAGGAAGAAGCATCTCTGGTCAACTATAAAGTAATCAATATGTCTGCAACTCTGAACGTTAATTGCATTTCTACTTATACATTGTTATGTAATCTTTATGAATGTTTATTAATCGATGTGCATACCTCACTTTGCAATTTGTTCTGATGAGTGGAGGTTGGCAGCTTGATAGGCTGCCTTCATGAAACAACGTTGTAAACTATAAATGTATAGTCAACTATAAGTTCCATTCTAATAATACTACAGCTCCTTTCTGGGTTTGAGCACTTTACTGTGGAGATAAACCTCTTGGATTTATATTTGCCCTCCCAATTAATTTTGTTGAGCACTTTTGTAATCACAATGGACAACGGACTCGAAAAGGACTAACCT
>JAMKCH010033776.1:0-15458 GCA_023653785.1 Ophioderma brevispina | reverse complement strand
GAGATCGTTCTTGGAACGACATTGCGAAGTATGTCAAAGTTTTCTGACAATGATGTTCCACACTGAATGTTGCGGTTAAGCTTATGACAAGAATGATACTATCACTGCTGTCGTTATCTCAGAAGACGATTGAAGAGCTTCACATCTGTCCATGGTACTGATTCGTTGTTTACAACGATAAATCGTCCCTTGATTTAGAGCATACTAACGTATGAGTGATTTTAGACCAGATGAGTTAGTTTATTTTTCATAATCTTTTGACTAAATCTCTACATTCTCAAAAATTCTGAGATCAAATCCTAATTAATTAATGAGATTTTCATTACTTAGTCATCATACGATACACAGCCGGTTTGCCACATGAAACCCCGTTCTGTGATTTGGCATACTAATCGTATCATTGATACGTAGCCATTTATATACCACCGTCGACCCTGACCAGGAGTGATTTGACATGTTCACGTTTAAGTTGTGTGCTTAAGTTACTCATAATTATATTATAATTTGTTTTTATACCATGCTCATAACAAAAAATGAATATATATTATATAATATTCTATAAATGATAATCCTACTTTATTTTCATGGCTTCTCCAGTGCTCTTCAAAATCACAAAATTTTGCGATTTTCCTCAAAACCGTGTTTTTTCGTGATACGTTAGTATGCTAATCACCGACGAATTGTTTTTGCTGTAACGCGATGGTTTTTAAAAAGGTTTTTAAATTTATAAAATGTCAACTGAATTGAGTGCGCTATTCTTCACCATTGTTCATTTATTACAAATTGCTGTTATCTTATTTGTGCACAAAAACCTTAAAACACATAGTAACGACCTCCTTCCCTTAATGTTTGCTTATCTTGGTGATTTCCATTGGGTCTGATCTCACTTGTCTAATTGCCATTTTGGTTAGACTCCTTGGTCTAATACCATTTAGTCTAATACCATTTAGGATAAAAAAAAACTCATTTAGTTAAAGCCATGTAGTCTCTATTCAGCTGGTCTAAATCTCATATCGTCTAAAATCCATATCGTCTATACCGATTGTCTAATGCCAATGGTCTAATACCCATCTGGTCTAATATTCATTTTGTCTAATATCCATTTGGTCAGATACCCGATTGGTCTCATTCCATTTGGTCTAATATCCTCGGTCTATATCCATGGTCTATTATCCATTCGGTTATTCCATTGGTCTATTTGTATTTAGACCAAATGGATATTAGACAAAATGAATATTAACAAGATGGATATAGACGCAATGGGAATTAGACAATGGTGTCTTTGGTTATCATACCATGGTAGTAGACGAAATGGGCTAGATGGGCATTAGACCCAAATGGCTATTGACCATTTTGGTTGTTAGATAAATTGGCTGTTAGACTAATGTTATTAGGCAAATGTTTATTAGACATATGGAGTTTAGACAAAAACAACAATTGAAGATAGACCAAATGGGAATTAGACCAAATTGCAATAAACCACATAAAATCCATCACTGAAATCTGAAACTGACGCCAAAATTAAACACATGGAATAGAAATGATTTGCAAGATACACGATAGGAAGTTGAAATCTCCTTTTTTACGAAGTGAGAAAACAGACGATGAAGATTGTATGAAAGTATGGCGTCGGTGTTTTAAAGAAAACTACGGGCTTACAGGGGAAGATATGAAGTAGACAGTGTTAAAGCTGTGAGTATTCACCTTTTAACTACGGGCATGCTAGAATTGTTGGATGGTACGTTTTGCCAAAAGCTCTTACTTTTAATTTCTCTATCTGGCAGATAGAAACTTTTCGCTAACATAAAAAAAATCGAAGAAAGGTATTAAACTACGCGTGTTAGAAGATTTGGCCAGCTTAAGCTGAAACAAGAACGAGGGAACCGCTAGAAGCTATAGCACATTCAGATGCGTAAGCGAAAACAAAATTACTCGAATTCGCGTGATCAAGACCCGTGTGGTCTTGGAATTCAAGTCCAGAGATAACCGAGCTGAAGACTGGACATGTATAGAGAATAAGTCTTTTAAAATGTATACAACAAAGTTGGGCACAAAAATGAAAGAAGAATTTATGCGCCAGTCTTGTTTTGGGACTGTCAAAGTATGAGTGGTAAGACTTGATTATTATATGTTAAGGTTGGATCGTTGGCGACGCGCCGTGCCCAGATTTTTTGTTTAGGAAATTTATAAAATGTTTATTGATGAAAGAAAAACGCATACCAAAACTTTTAAAACGATTATATCATTGTTGTTGTTTTTTTTTTTTCAAATTCCCAATAGAATTTGTACAGCGATTGCTGTTTCTTCTTTGGGCCCAGCATTAAAAATGAAACCAAAATGAGGCAATTGAGGGAAAATACCCATTTCCCCAAGTTAATTTGCACGGATTTGGTTGGTTGAAATTTTAGAAAATGGTTGGTATTGAAGAAAAAAATCACATGTTATTATTGCTTGTTCTAATTCCCTAGCATAAAAACGGACCAAAATGGGGCATTTCGAGGAACTACCATTTTGCGTTTTTAGTTTTCCCCCAACTTCGATAAGTTATAAGATTGGGAGGTGAGTATTGTCAGAAATACTGTGAAATATAAACGCTTGAGTTTAAAAAGTCAACGCTGAGAGGAAATTCAGGGTGCTTTTTCAATGAATTACATTTAAGGTTTAGTTTAAAATGACATTCCATCTAGGCTATGAAAATTATTTCATCGGAAAAATTAGGAAT
The DNA here is from genome assembly GCA_023653785.1 of Ophioderma brevispina. Taxonomy (NCBI): domain Eukaryota; kingdom Metazoa; phylum Echinodermata; class Ophiuroidea; order Amphilepidida; family Ophiodermatidae; genus Ophioderma; species Ophioderma brevispina. The sequence continues at coordinate 12,736 of JAMKCH010033776.1, read as the reverse complement.
TTTTAAAAAAAAATAAAGACATACAGAGTGTTCTCCTTAAATCCCCAAAATATGTGGAGGAAAGTTAATCCTTAATTATATTCAAGTTTGGAAACTAAATCGTGATAGGGATTAAAATTCCTACTGTTCCAAATAATTCTGTCTGCTTGTTTCAGTTTTGCTGTTTCTGTGGTTTGATTTTTTTTTTTTCCTTTCATTGCAATATTTTTGAATTCCATTCGGCGCTGTGAATCTATATTGAAATGGCGGCCTTAGGAAAAGCCATGTAGTTGTCGTATTTATGTATGTTGTAGGCATGTATGATGTATGTATGTATGTATGTATGTTATGTTTGTATGTAGTATGTATCTATGTATGTAACATAAAACCATTTTTTTCTGTAAGACCATTCGATATGATGATCCTTCCTAAAGGTGGATGTCCTGATCACCACTATTGTGTGCTGGAGGAACTTTCCGGTTTTTATTATTTCCGTGGGGTTTTGACCAGGAAGTTGCTTGTTTGATGCTATGAAAAAAAAGGTTCCAATCTGGTTTACCACATTTTTACTCTGTCCTGTGGACCAAATTGGATACAAATGTTTCGCTTTACTACTCAAACGCGGAACGATTGGCTCAAAATGTGTTAATTTATTTTTTTTTTTTTTTTTTTTTTTTTTTTAAGTTCCCTTTTTGGATTGAAAAAAATGGATTATTGATCGGAACCACCCACCTTTGTAAACCTTCTCTCCACTGGATGGATTTTGTATTAGCCTTCAAAGACCCTATTCCGTTGCCGCCTTTTGTTAATAAATCCCAACTTATCCCATTACCGGGCTTAAGGTAATGCGAAATCACCCTTCTTCAGCAGGAGGATATGACGGCCATCGCTCGACTGGGAAAGTCAGCCCGCCTCAAATTTGAATGATTTAATTTCACTATGGAAAGAGGAATTGAAAGATCAGGAAAATGTTTTGATCTGAAATTTATGGAAAACCGTCCCAAAGTGCAAAGTGCACGCCATTCATCATTTAAATATGCTGATTAACCCTTGTCTACCTGATAATTTTTTTTTAACAACACACCGGAAGGGGTACCACCCCTTGAATTTACTTTTTGAACATCCAATTCCTATAAATCTGGTACCTACAGTATAGCTTATTTTATTGTTTCCATTGGTATCAAAATATGTATAAACCAATTATGACGTCACTATGCGTAATAAGGTAATTAAATTATGAAATACTGCCATATAGGAGAAACAGTGATATTTTGTTCAAATTTACCTGCTTCACAAATATATTGTTAACACTTCAACCATTTTCCATCATGTGAGACATTATGACTCATTATGCCATATGTTAGTATGTTGGTACTCAACTTTTGGTATCAAATTAAAGAGGAAGACCTGCTATATATGGCAACAAAATCAAATGTCTATGATATTCCTGTGTCGTCCTAGGCGTGTGGCATTTCCCCCTCCCTAAAGGGGGGGGGGGGGATATTTCCCCACCCCCCGCCCTATCCATCACTTTGAGATCACCCGTTACCTTTCCTATACCCCGTATGTGTTTTTTGGGGGGGCAATGAAACGGAGCATACAATGTCAATTGGCAATTACATAAACTCATTTGACCCGTAAATGGGTTTTAGTAGGGCGAACAGAATAGAAGAGTAAAATTCCGTCCCCTCGCATTTTGAGGCGATTTTTTTTAATTATTTACAATTTATACCTTGAATTAGGTATAACGTATGACTTATCACACTCATATTTCAGATGAAACTGACATTCTATCAGTTCGACATGGTATCGGCCACAAACCGCCACAAATTAACATAACCGAGTTAAAATATTACATTTTGTTTTCGAGGTACAAAATTTTTAATTCCACGTGTTGGGTCGCGCTGGCCCCAGTTCAAAGTTATACTTGTTTACAAGGTAATTGACCTTTCATAACACCGTTTCTCAAGAGTCGGAATGATCGGAACATTTTCATATAATTTTCACAAGATTTTTATCAATTACGGGTCACAAAATCACCCAAAATGCAAGCTTTTCTGAAAAAAAATTCTCCGCTATTTTGGTTTCAACACTGCCAAAAAAGATGAAAAAAATTGAATGTTACTATGTACTTTCCAAAAAAACCCTGCAGTCCAGAGTCACAAAACGGTCTCGGTGTTTGCTTGCATGAATACACAACGAGTGCGTAGCTTTTGTCGAGATGAATGTGTAATCAGAATAAGGTAATTGGTGGTTTTTTTCGCGTTGTTCGTCGTTGCCTTCTCCTCTATTAGTCCATGATAGGATCATGGAGGTATGATAGAAGAGAAGCTCTTTCCTAATTGCATTACCAACGCCATTATCCCAATTATATGGTTCCATGACCATCGCCGACAGAAGCGGGCACGCTCAGTTCAACAAAATATCGTCATGAGTCTTCCAAACAACAGGCCAATCGACCATTTTGGCGAAATTGAGTTTTTTTGCTATTATGATACTACACAAGCTCTTTTCATATACAAAATATTTAGCAAAAATGAACATTCAATTTGGTAGATATACTAGATTGCCCTTTTGGAACTCATACCCAAACTCCCAATGAAGTCTTTCCAAACAGACGAATATGCATTCGTCTGTTTGCTGTACCTGAAACCAACGTACGACAGCTTTATAAGTGCACCTATCGATCAATGGGATCTCGATCAACACTGGGTATCCTATAGAAGTCTGGTCGAAGTTTATATTAGTACCAATGTGTGAGCTGTATCTGAGACGATTTTGCCACCTAAAAATAGAAATTTTTTGCAGTAATTTTACTGACAACATGCTGCCCAATAAAAATTACTGTGAAAATTACAGTATACTGTAAAAATTGATTCAATCAAAACACCGAAAAATATCTTTTGTCGAGTTATGACAGAGATGTGGAATTATGTTGAAAATAAAAAGCACTGACGAACACACAACTTACCTGCAAATTTCGCAGAACGCGTTCACTTGTAACATCTTTTGAAACACCTTCGAACCCGTTTTAGGCGTTCTGGTATATGGTCTGCACTCTACAGAACACATCCAGAACACCTAAGACACGTTCTTCATTGTTCAAAATATGTTACAATGGAACACGTTTGGCAAGTGTCTGGCAAGTGTTCTCCGAACACCTGTCGAACACATGCAGAACGCTTCCCGATGCGTCGTGTGTTCTACAAAATTTGCATGTCTTAGGCCTATCCACAATGTCAACCAAAATTTATGGGCTATAAGTCTATCAATTTTTAACAATCTTGATGGATATGGCCTTCACCTCAACCCATCTGTAAGGTTTCCGCGCCGAAGTATTTCAAACCCGTTTTGAAATAAGAACTAACACATTATTTTGTAATGCCAATAGAGTAGCTACTGTAAAACTAATATTGGTCGACCAAAATGGGGCATATTTTTTCGCTCATACTCCAAACCAAACATCCTTTAGCCCTAATATTGCTATATTTCACAGGTAAATGAGAAAAACAGTAGCTTTCTACTGATAACCAAAATTTTGACCACTTCGGACTTTTGGGGTCATTAGCGATCGACCATGGACCTTAATTTTTGTAAAACATAATGCCATTAAACGGTACAATATGAATTTGGATGGAAACTAAAAGCTGTAGTTTAAGGGATTGTTTTACTGCAAGATTTACAGTATTTCCTGTAAATAACCTAAAATTAAAAAAAAAAAAAAAAAAAAAAATGTTGATATAATTCAAATCTCAAATTGGAGCCGCTCTTATAATTTAGTCGTAATAGGCCTGGATATTGGACAAAAGTCATTTGCTTGATTTTTAAATACGGCCAATTGTCTTTTTTTGATCCTTATTATTGTGAAGTCCACTGTAAGGCTTGGGTACAGCGCACGTTTTTCGTCAATACAAGATGCGGGTGTTAGTAGTGGTAGAGTTTAAGCAAAAATATCATTTTTTAGCTGTGTTCTTTACTATACGTAAATTGTAAAGATGTCTTGACTGTCTAGCGACGATCCGGGCCGCTGAGCAAGGCAAATAAAGAGCCTTCAGTTTTGCATCGCGCGCCTGTTGATTTTTTTTTTTTTTTTTTTAGACATAATAGTTAAGGTTTTTTAATTTTGTAATTATCCAACTAACGTTTCATGAAATAATTTCACGAATACCCTTATTTCATTTGAAAGAAAAAAAAATGTTAACACAACATGCATGTATTACTTTAGTTAAATTGTGCAAAATATGTTACAATTACTCATTTTACACCTGTTGGGGAAATTAATTGATGTTGAAGCTGTAATTAAGTAAATATGATTCAAATAAGCTATGTAGTATTTCAAAGTTCTAAAACAACAATTTAAGGACAATTGTTAACCAGGAAAAGTCACAAACAAGCACCTATGTACGTAGTAACTTTTTTCACTTTAATTTTTTTTTTATAGATAGTTCAAAACTTCTGGTTGAAACCGTTCACGTTTTCTTATATTGGTTCATTTAATTGCAATATATTTATAAAAATAATTTGAAAGGAAAGTAATGCATCTAAATAAATGTTATTATTTATTCCTTGATATTAAGGTAGCAGATCGTGGTTCGGTATTTGTGTTCATATCAGAGGGTCTCAACACTGTTAAAAATAAACTTGTAAAAAAAAAAAAGGCAATTGACGGGCAGCGGGGACTCCTACATGGAGAAACGTAAAATAAACTAGAGCCGTAATTTTAAAAAATAAGAAACCAGTTGCAGGGAACGTAAAATAACGGCCCCGGTAGTCCCCGGTTCCCGTTGCGTAAAATCTCAGCTTCAACGTATTGTGGGTTTTTGTCTTGTTAAACAATATTAAGAATTATAAAACGTTTTACAATCCTCTGAACAAATTTTCACGTTGTTGCTATGATCCTACAAACGTTGTTGTATTTACGTTACACGTGGTTGTAAAAAGTTATATTTCAGGGAAACAATTTTTGAGAAAAAAAACGATTTGTAAAAAAAAAAAAAAAAAAACTGAAGAAATAAAGATTGAAACCAGTTATACACTTGTTTTTATATGGTAATGAATACATTCTAATGTCATGAATTACTTAAACATCGTAATGAGTAAAATAAGTAAATAATAACATGTACCTTTACAGAGATTCGAACCCGGTCCTTAAGATTACAGTCCTAAACCTCTATCCACTACACTACCGACTTTCAGATAGCAGTTGTTTTAAAATTCATTATTATATATGTGCGCGTGTATACTGTTTTCAAATTAAACTTAAATATTATACAAAAAGGAGGGAAAAGAGTTTTTTAAAATCATTTTGAAAATTGAAGTTTTATTGATTTTTTAGTTTTTTTGTTTTTTTTAATGACTTTATATACTGACGACGTTATTTAACACATTTTATATGTAAAACGATTGTCATAGTTTGTATTCTTACATTAAAAAAAATAAGTAAGTTACAAAAGAACGTAAATTACGAACATATACTAAAGGTCAGGTATAAATACTACCTTTTTTCAAAAGGTGTAATATTATTTTTTAACCATGTATTACATTTTCTTTTCCAAATGTAATGTTAGTAGGTATTTTTTAGGTAATAAAGCGTGAAGATTGAATAATTGGGGTTACCGTAATTAAAAGGTAAAGTCTGGTTTTAAAATTAGGAACATTTTTAACAGGCAGGTTCAATTTCCGTTAGAGATAGGGCTTACATGAATAAAAGTTTACTTACATGATAATTACAGCCCAAATTAAGATGAATAATGATATGTAAAAACATAGTACCTCAAAATCTGTTTTCGTTTCCCTACTTTTCTTTGATATACAGGACGGTCCCAATAAAAAAATATACAATAAACTAAAATTATCAACAATATTAAAATGTGTATTTTTGCAAGATATTTTGACTTATTTGTTAGACAAGATCTCGCTACATTTCTCGCTTTATCATCCATTTGATGGACCATAAGCCGAGAATTGTCAGTGAACACAAAGAATAAAATACACTTGGGCCAGTTTCACCCGAAGGTCAAAGAAACTAAAGGTATAGAACGTGTAGCATTTATTGTGGGATTAAACCTTTTCAAACAAAAGAAAATTGACAGACAGAGTAATGTATTATCATGCATTGAAACTAATAAATATTATTTTTCAGTGAAAGCACTAGAAATTATTATGTTGTGGTGAAATGAAACTCACTCTCAGGGGGACAATATAATGAAATGCCTGGAAATTTGGGGGAATTTGACTGCTGCAACAATGTAACATTCTACAAGTCTGTTGAGGAACAGCTGTGTAACATCGCTCTTAATGTGAAGGGACATTTAACCCTTCCCCTATGCCCCACTGGGCTCCAAGATGCCAGGGAGGAATTGAATAAGAAAGCAGTGTCAACAAAAACATAAAGGAACGGATGGTTGTTTTTCAAAGTTCCATGTGACTTTCAACAGGGGTGTTTTTATGGTTCTACCTTCTGCTGAACCTGGAGTAAACTGGACAACAATACGTTTTGGAATTGAAATTTATCATGAATTGGCGACATTATACGTTAATAAATTATGTTAATCACAAAAGCAGTACTTTACCTACTTTTTATTTTAATTTTCAATAAAGAATTCTTTGAAGTGATTTTCAATGGCAACTTGTTGATATCAGGATACCGAAACTGGCCCAACAGGTTTTTCAACTGTCTGCAGATAATTACCAACTCCTGACCAGAACCCCTAAATTACACCAACTAAAAATCTCATGAAGCCGGAACACTCCTAAAAAAATCGTAAATTCCAGTTGAGATGAACTTAAATTTTTGGCCAAAAAAATAATCTTTGATGTATAGTTTTTTTCTCAAAAGATTCATATATTTAGAAATTAATAAATTATTTATTTTTGATTTTATCAACTTAGTTGATTAATAATTAAACTAACTTGATAATTTCTCTGTGTACTTACTAAATACGCGCAATAAAGTAATGTGATTTTTGAGTACAACACTCAAAACATGGGTGTGTTCTAGGAGGACCAACCCCCAAGAGGGTGGTCAAAATTCAACACCTTGGTGTTATTTTAACATAATTTGGTGTTAAAACACCACAATAGAGTGTTAAAACAACACCAACTCCTATCTACCTACCTCTAATTTTAACACCTGTTTTTGGCATGTGCATGTAGAAAAAAAAAAAATATTATTCAGTCACCTTATCAACCATCTCAATTAAATACTTGATTAATTTTAACATTAAAAAGATTACTCATTGCAATTATTCAATAATGGAATGCAATCCGATTACACTTCATTTTTTGGTAGATGAGGAAATTATTTTCCTTTCATTCCAATAACGAAATATTTTTTAATATGATAAAATTATCATCTGCATTTTTCATAAAATAACCACTTTGATAATCACAATTGGGAATTTGGAAATTGAATTAATACGTCAGAAAGTCTTTGAATAACAATTTAAGATTAGGCACCGCCGTAGAAAGCCGGCAACTGCCATCTTAACCTCAAAATGGTTTGGTTTTTTACTCATAAAAAGTTTTCAACTTACTGTACGAGTGTTGTGACTCCAAAGGTGAAACATATACGCACTGGTCTGTTTGATACAAAAAATAAATAATATCCATGTGAATGTTCAATTCATTTCAAATTGTACCAATAGAAACTCCGAAAGTCGTTTGTTTGTAAACGATTTTTAAAACATCATTTGACACTTATTTGCCAATATACTCTTCCGATATTTAAAATAGAACCGTCACAGTCCCTCTTTCTAGCTTCAATTGGCATATTTTGCCTTAGAGATCATGACGGCGAGAACATCATACAAATGCGTTGTCATTTATAGCTCCCTCACCAGGCAAAAGTATGTTTAAAACATGGTTCATACACCGTTTGAGGCGATCGATCGACTCTTTTTGAGTACGCCAAATAGGCCAATGCGCATTCGTCCCTTTGACATAGAAACGAGGACGTTTTTTAGTTTTTGCAAACAGACCAATGTTAAATTTGACAAGGAAAACAAAGGATACTATGAATTGAAAGCGTACTCAAAATGAAGAACGGTTCAATGTCCCACTATGTAAAACATAACATTTTCCTAAAATATTTCAATTTTTAAGATATGCAAGTTCATAATGTCTCTAAAACGTCATCGCCGATATCTCGAAAGGTGACTTTTGGTCGATTGGCCTGTTGGAAGATTCGTGGACGATATGACCTGTGCGCAGAAAGGTATATCCCCTAGCGCAGTGGTTTGTTTACAGTGGGACGAACACAAGAGATATAGTCGATTACAGCCGAAATTCATGAGTATTTCAGTCCAAAAAACTGGAGATATCATGTTCCTCAATGATTACTTGCATTCTTGGATGGTTTTGTAACGCCGTATTTCTTAACGTATGATATTTGGAGACGCACTCTAACTTGAATTTGGAAGAAAAAGGCCTTAGCTAAACAATGACACCAACTTGACAGTGCCCGAAGTTGGCCTTTTCTCAATTTTGTACCAAGTTGGTCATATTTAGCCACAGCATTGTAAGTTAGTTAAGCAGATAATGGTACAAAATTGTGCCATTTTTGTTATAAAGCATCAATATGTCAGAGAGGTTAGAGAATTAAATTTGGAAAACGATTGGATATGGAATCACCTGCCAGGTCAAGTTCATGTCACCGAGAGTTTTGACAAAGGCAAATGAGGTCAAAATACATTAAAGCCTGCGAATAAGTTGCATAACTCTAACACATCATAAATATTTTCATGATCTATTTGTGATATACATTCGACTTAATCAAAGAGGGCCTTCTTCATTTAAAGGGACAGGAGGAGATTTTCCTGAGATACAAATTTGTATAAATTTGGCCTTTGTTGTAAATACCCAACGAGGACTTTTCGTAGTTTCTTGAACTAGAAAAGAAAACAAAAAAAGTTAAGTTTTAAACTTGCCTGCTGTCCTGATCGGCCCCAAAAACAAGCATACTCGGATATCTTGTCCATGCACGCAGAAATAACAAAAGCATATTATTACATGAAGATGCTTTTACGGCTTGTAGTCCCTCCAGGTTTGATTAACATATTAGTAAAATTGTTTAAAAAATGGGAGGGGCTATTTTGCTGAAATGGTTCTACTCACATACCCTATCTAGAGATTATATAAAACACTCATTTTTTGCACAGTGCCCTCGCAAAGTCATTTTTTTTTTCAGAAAAATCTCATCTTTGGGGGCCTAAAATCCCATGTGGGATAATGTATTTTTTCTGCAAATTGGTATTTGAGTAGTCTGGTATGACCCTTTGTAATATTTAAGTAGTGCCAACATCCACTTTTGCTTTGTTGATAGAAAACGAAGGGGTCGAACTTTTCATTCATGCGCAAATCTTTGCTAGGGTTCAGAATTCGGCAACCATGGAAATTATTTTCATCTCAGTTATATATGGAAAGAAAATGTTGTTTTATGGTTGTTTAATTGATAAATTGCATCAGTCAATATTATTTGATGACCATTTGTCAAGCATTTATGATTACACCAAATGGGCAATTCCGGCTTAGGTCAACCCAAATGGTTCCAAATTGTTATAATTGCTTAAGTTTATGTCATAAGGAAGGAAAAGTGTCTAGTTTCGGGATAAGATGGAAACTTGTGCCAATATCCATGTTTTGCCAGATTTAAGGCTCTACCGACAGAGGTGTCAAAATGCACATTTCTGCACGAAGAAAATTTGAATTTTTTATTCACCCTGTATACAAGACATATGACAATTAGTAAGGATTCTTTTTAAAAGTCATTGCATATGCATTTTAATCCATATGAAAATTATTTCAAAGCTGTGAATTTTTTGTCTAATGGCCATGATTTGCTGGGTATGCTTCCTTAATGTACTTCCACAACAAAAAATAACATTGTTTTTAGTTTAAAAATAACTGAGCATGTTAAAATTATATTAACTCATCTTCTGTTTACCCTACGTGGGCCATATAAACAGTAGTAATAAGCAGTCGACATCACCTCATTTTTGAGATATACGTTGCGGACTACAGGTAAATGTTAAGCGTCCGCAACATGTACTTCGCAACGAATATTTACTAAGACCGAAACCTGCAATTCTCATTCAATTGTGTACTAAGTGTGAATTCAAGTTAAAAGCAGGGTCGAAAAGTAAAATATCCAATCCATTTTAAGACCAAAGTAGCTTAGTTAAGTACTTAATACTGATCATTTTGTGCGTAATTTTTTGCGGCATTGTAATTTTTTAGCAGTGTCCTCACATTTTACCTATTTTTTTTTTTTTTAAGAAATGACTTAGCTATCTTAAGGCAAACTACATATTAGTACTCTTAATTTTGTGTCTCATAAGTGCAAAAAAAAGGTGGCAAAAGTTAATGCAGCACACCTTCTTCACTTTCATCACTGGGCTGGAAAAACCTCATATGGGTATTGTTGGCCCTTGAACATGTTTAAAGCAATCCTATAATAATATGTAACACATGAGATTTTCCTTTAAAACATGTCCAGGCATGAGTTTTTCCGTCCAATGATGTTTATTGTACAAATACAAGTATACCACACAGAAGACATACACTACCAAACAAGTACACACACACACACAGACCTACACTACAAATAACAAGTACCACACACCGTTATAACACATGCATCCACACACCCCTTAAAAAAAATGACTGGTCATGCTGTAGCAAGTTTAAAAAAGCTTTGCATAACTTATTAGAGCATAATTTTTTGTACATGTTGGTAAATTGTCATGATTAACCGACAGGACAGATCAGTAACCAAACAAACATCTGTGCCTTATGTTTAAAATTTGGCAAGTGTAGTTTTCAGCTTTTGGATATTTTGGGAATTACCCTGTTTGTGTGAATAAGGGGATATGGCAAGATTTGGGATTATTAGTCTGTCATGTGTCCATATAGTGTGTAGCTGAAATTTCTGTTACTATCGATTTATGGTTTATTAGCCTGCGATTAACATAGACCGGTTATCTCGACACGGTGTTGCCCGCTTTTTGTCCCTTTCCATGTTTACCAATCACACGCAAGCCCCCTCCCCCCCCTCGCTTGTGACGTAGTGTGTTTTTGGCCAGTGTCTTTTCTCACCCCATCCTTCCGGTCTCGCGATAATTTGGTCATTTGGCTTTCTCAACCCTTTCATGGCAGTCACGAAAAATTTTCTCTGAGCATCATCTTCTTAGGCAAGCGTTTTTTTTTCCTTTGTCGTTTATAACGATATCGTCAGAAATTGCGGTCTAACAGCTCTATTATTCATCAATTAATAGGTATCGCCAAGACGTGGAACTAAACGAAAACCGACTTAATTCAGCTCTCAGAATAGAAAACGGGCAGCCAAATCACTCTTCAACACACCTGAAAATAGAACTCCGTCGAGACAGACGAGATACAGAACGAAAGCGAACAGACAGTTATCGGGGTGTCCATCAGCTTCAACTCAGGTTTAATTGTAAATTCCGTTCAGAACCGCCAAGCAGGCCTGTATCTTCCCCATACAAATACTGTAAGTAGCGTTTCTATGCCAAGTGATGATGCCCAATCCGACCTATAGTATTACGCAATCGCAGAATTTGTTACCTGCATCAGCAGTAGGCTGGTTTATATCACGAGGTCAAATTTGGCAACTCAACCATTCAGGTGCGTCATCGAACGTAAATTCAAGTGCATCATGGTTCATCGGCTTTTCAGTCCAACATCCTCACCGAGGGCCGCTGCTCCGATTGTTGTTCCATTCTGCCCAATTTCTTTCTACCAATACAAGTGATTCTGTGGTCGGGAACATTGTACTGTGTTATCACGTTCATCTGCCAGTCCAGTTACCAGTCAACGGTCAGTGCCATTACCGTCGGAATCCCAACGTGTCAGCACGCCACCAACGGCTAATTCCGGCTGTTGGCTCGGGCGATCGCTCCTGCCACTGCTTCAATACGCTATTCCGGTGGTGCAATACTGTGGCTTTCCAACTATGGGCAAACAGAGTTTGGCAGTACCGAATTTGGAAGGTGGTGCAGTCGATTTACCCGGAAGTCTCGGTGACTGTTTTAACACCAAAATTTAAATACCAATCACTCTATTTCTATTCTCTTTCAGTGTAAGTCCAATAAATTCTATTGCAAAGTCCATTGGGTTCGTGTCTACCTCAAAAATTCAAGGAAAAAATTATCAAAGGTGAATTAGTGGATTTTGGTGGCAATTTGGAATTTGAAGATACTGCACCAAGTGATACCAATAGTGACCTCTCTCTTAGAGTTAATAAAATTGGGTCAATAGTGTGGCTTCCAAATAAGCCAAACGAAAAATTACGTCAATCTACTTGGAGGACCGTCGTCTTTCTTTATTTTTCGGCAGTTTATTTGTCGCCCACCCTCAATCGAACCCCAAGAGTTATTAAAATATGGTCATGTCATTCGCACTGCGGCTTCAAGATTTAAGGGATGGGGTTTGCGCGATTATGATGTGCCATTTCGCATGCGCTCAGCAGCGGCACCCATGCCATTCCTGGGATGCCATTGACAATGAATTTTGGTCTTTATTTTGACGGTTCCCCTTTTACTCAGTTCCTACCCGCAAAGCCTAATAGTCCAAGGTTGCCAGGCTCATATGGGTCTTTTCGTGGCAGAAAGCACTTTGCTCCCAGTACATCAACCAATGCGTCGCACCAAACGAGTCAGTGTTGCTTTGGCCTACAATAGCCAGGTGCACCTACTTTATTGCAATACGCGCACAAATGTTAGGCAAATGCGGCATTTGG
>JAMKCH010033775.1:0-29583 GCA_023653785.1 Ophioderma brevispina | reverse complement strand
ACTCTGCATCATATGCTTTTTCTGTCAATGGAATAAACGCACATGATACAAAGTAGGGTGAAGTGTGTATAATGTAATTAGGCCAAGTAATACAATAACTATTTTAAACCAACAATAATTGGCATTAAATCAATATTGAACCTTGTCCTAACTTTCACACTTGTAAACTTTCTGGCCAACTCGGCTTAACTCACCAAACCTTGTTGTAACTCGCTGTCACCTGTAGTAACTCGCTGTCACCTTGTTACAACTCACAAGCACCTTGTTGTAACTCGCCACCACCTTGTTGTAATCGCCATTTACCTTATTGGAACTCGCCACCACATTGTGAATAGCCACCACACTTGTGGTAACTCGTACACATTTGGAGGATCACAACTTGCCCTACAACTCGCCTCTCAACTCGCCATCAATTCAACTCGCCCATTTCACAACTCGCTATTTAGCCATTTCCTGAACTGTATGACCCCTGAGTATGCTAGACATCCTCTTTGGTTTAGTCCCAGTAGCTTTCATTAGAAACAAGATCTACCCTTGTAGACATCCATCTAATGCTAATGAGATGTACATGGTCAAAACAAATATAGATTAGGGGTTGTGGGAGTTGGGGGCGATCTGTGAGAGTAGGACTTAGCACACGAGGCCATTATTTTAGCGGTATGGTTTATACTCCTCGTGATGTGGATTGTTGGTCGCAATGCTGGGGTGGGGGTACAGCGAGGAAAATGTTTCATCCACAGTTGATTATAGAGAAGATGATCTGAAAACAAATGTCTCAGAAATGAAAGAAATTATGGCACTAAATAATCTTGTATTTTACACTTGACATCCAAAAAGTCATATTTCATATTTTAAGCACACCTTGTCCACTATGACAGATTAACTGGTGGAGGAAAGAAAACAAATACATCTATGACTACATTTCTCTGCCTCCGTGCAGTGACATCAATGTGAGATATGGTTGCACAGTAAAACGTCGCTGGCTAAAGTGCTTTTTTGCGGCGTTGCTACATGCGCACACAAAGATGGAAAAACTTGAAAATAGAATTATGTGAGAAACATAAAAGGGCGGTCTAAAAAGTATGTAAAGTGCAGTTATTGGACCCCTATGTGCAAGTATGATTCTAATACATGTGCAGAATCATTGATACAGTAATATCTTTTTGTTTACAATTCAGAAATTTGTCAGAAGTTATTGTTAAATTGAACAGAAAATAGTAAAATTAAAAAAAAAAAAAAAAATTCTCAGTTAATCAAATGAGACCAGAGTTGCCGAATTGCTTGCTCATCAAGTGTAGTGTGCTGAAAACAAGAATATACACTGTGCTAATTGTTGCATGTTTTAAACCTAGTCGAAAAGCTACATTTTGTCTTTGCAGTATGAATGATGCCATCATTTTTGCTAGTAATAACAGATTTGAGAGAGTGGTGGGGTTGAACGCTGAATTCAAATATTGTCCCTTTAAGGAGAAAAATGGCTTGGAAGAGGGCGGATCTCAAATAAATAGGAACTGCTTCTTTGCAGGGAAAACCCCTGAATTCAGGGTTTTGTTTGTCCACAATTTTTGCATTATTTATTCGAACATTTTGGGGCTTTCAGGGGTTTTCCACCAGTTTCAGGGGTGTGAGTGGCAACAGAGTGGCACCTGATAACCTTGTGCATGACATCATTATCATCGTCGTCATCTCTTCTTTATTATAGGCCTATTTTATATATTATAAATTATCAATATAATTGTATATCCTCGTCTCATATCATTCACCACCACTTCACTTATCTCCTCGTAGTCAAACACAATACCTCGACAACAAAATTGTACTACTCTGTTTGCTCTTCATATTCCAGATTGGCAATTTTCTGACATAGGAAAGAGCGCAATATCTACCATCTCCCGTTTCACACTCAATCCAGCCATTATGGTAATGAAGGTATGCATCTAAACAGCGGTTAAAACAAGCTTTCACAAGAGGCAAAAAAACACAATCACAATTTTCCCATATTCAAAAGTGATAACCATGTTGGGTAGTCTACTATAGCCACAGGTATAGTCCCACAAGAGTGCAGTTCAAAGTTTTTTTCCGTGTTGGACGATCAAATTCCAGGACTTTAAAAGTCCATCTTATAGCCATCTATCTATCTTTGCCCTAAGCCTTGGGTGTCAAGTGGCAGACATTCTTGATGGAGGGTGAATTGGCGGACATGTCTAAGTGCATCATTGTGAATGAGATGAAGATGCCGTGACCGGATGAAGGAATCAATTATGACATGAAAACAATTATGTGACCCTTTCTGAATCTACTAGAGTCAAGAGTTGAGAGTAACAAATATTTTCCATATCTATAGAAAACAAAGTTAATTTAAAAAAAAACAATAAAATTGAGCCAGGAAAACGTTGAAATCTAACAGGAATGTGAAACTGTAGTCACTTCTTGGACGTTATGTGGCAGGATTGAGTCTCACCATATAAATGTCTCTATTGATTTATTTGTTTGTTTAATAAAAGGTCCATGACCTGATCGCTATAATAGCCTCATCTAATCCTGATTTTAGTGCAAGCATTCAAAATTTTGTCTGTTGGAAAACTCTCTTTTTGTATTTACCTGTGAAATCTTAGGGCTGAAAGCTGTTTAGTTGTGCTTTTGTAAGTTAAACGAAAATTAACCATTTGGCTGACTTTATTGTACATAGTATTTTATAGGGCTTACAAATCGAGATGTGCTCAAATCAAAAAGAGAAATATTGATGTTTAGTACTCTGAACTGATAAAATTCAGAACAGCTGTACTCTAGGGAAACTATTCAGCCACCGTAGATACGCCGGTATTTGATGCTTATTTAGGTCATGAAGAGCAAGGCCAGTTGTTTCTCCTGAAATATTTGTGATTGATGCAGTGACTATTTATAGTCATTATTGACACACTTCAATTATTTGGTAACTAAGTGTCTGTAAGGTACATCGCAGCAGTACACAGATCTTTATTCACAACTCTATGGCTGTAACTGGTATTCTGAAGGAAGTCTAACTTGAGACCTGGGTTTTAAACCAGGGTTAGTCCTACATAAGTGGACTCTTTTCCCGTTCAAAATACTGTGAAAGTTGAATAAATGGTGAGAAAATCACAATGGAATGGCCAATCTGCCATCATGAGGATTTTTCACCTGTTAAAGCACAATTCTAGAGTATATTGAAAGGAAAAGTAAGTCCATCTCAGTAGGGACTAACCCTGGTACACTTACTGTGCCTCAAGTGATCGAGATCTCATCAATAATGTGGCCGGTATTATAAAATGCTGCTTTGTGTGCATTAGAGGTGTTAAACCCGAGGTTTAAAGTTAGACTCTTTTCAGAATACCAGCATGATTTTACAAAGAGAAATTACTCAAAACTAGGTTAAGAAACAACTTCTAATGTTCAAAGCTTTCACGAAAGCAACATCTCGGAAAAACATGTCCATTAACATTCCTCATGTTATTATTTATGATATGCGATCACACCTTTGAACATGATATCTCTAATCTTTTGTGGCATGCGGTTGACATTTTGGGCTTCAAATCTCGGCTGTTTAAACAATACCATACCCAAAACTGATATGTGATAAATAAAATTTAATTTTTTATTATTCAAGGAGAGAATTGCATAGGGCAGGTGAGGGGGAAACAACAGATTTTCATCGGCCTCTCGTACGGTTTGAATTCACAAGTAGACAAGAACTAAAAAACATCCCTGGGAAAAAATCGGTATTTGGTTTTAAATGACGTAATTACCCCGTAGAAGCCAATCTAGCAAAACAAGAGGGACTTCCGATGGATGAGAAAACATACCGTTCTAACGCAAACAGATCCAGAAATCATTACAAGAAAAATAGATTTGTAGAAAACTTCCTTGGGATAAAAAATATGATACTGATAATGAAAACTGGATTGCTCAAGTAAACCCCAAAATGTATTCAGAAACTTCCAATGAATGTGAATCACCTTTTAACAAAAAGATTTCGTCGAGACAAATATCTCTGAGGCGAATCATCCAATTTACATAATTAACCCTAAAGTAATCTATTTCTAACATATAATCGAAGGAATTTCTGTCAGTTAATTTCCTGTGGGACTAGATTGAGAAAATGTTGCAAGAAAAATGGATCCAGGAAACATTTGTAAGGGAAAATTACATATGTTAACCCCGGAGTGACCCCCATGATAGCAATATCATGAAGGGATTTGCGATTCATGTGAATGTCACCCTTTCTACACCTCTGTAATGTTAATCATTTTCCATATCAGCGAATGATAAGCTGTGTCAAACGAAGCCATTAGGAACTAACTCAGAAGTCGCAGTAGTGGATCCTCCAGGGAGCCCAAGATCTGATTAGAAACAATTGCCACCGTATGGTGTTTTTTTTTTGCTGTTTTTTATATAAATTTTCGATAACGGGAAAAATATTCTCTGGGAGGCAAGTGTTAATTGCACTACAATTGTTGCGACAAGAGCAGAATGCATATTGCATTGTATAGAAGTGAAAGGATATCGCATGTGAACTGTATTTTGTACTTAAGACATTCATAGAGATAGGTAATATGAATATTTTGCATATTGTATTACTGTACAGGTAAAGTACAGTCATTTTGAGTAGTGTGTGACAGGCAGTTTTTTCTTGCATTAAGAGATCAAAGAAAGAACGAAAACCAATGGCACTTCATATTAAAAAAATCTGAAAGGAATTAATGGGCTAATTTTATCGGCAAAATATATTTACTGAAATACCCTAAATAAGATAGCAGGGGACTGTAGGTACGAGTGTGCGCTTCAGGATAAAAATTGTGAATTTTTGCCCACAAGTAATTTAGGCCATTGATAATCAATAAAATTGATGGAACCCTTGCCAACCCCCCTTAATGGCCCCCAGCTTGGGTTTCAAGGTTATACAGGGGTCAAAAAATAAAATGTTCGAATGTTTAAAAACGCACACCATGTGCGTTCTGGTTTTTTTTCACAGGATTCCAAAAAGGTATCGTTTACAATCTAGGGCTTATAGTTCCGGAGTTATGGGGTAAAAAAACTGTAAAAATGGTGAAAAAGTTTAATTTGGGTGTGTACATGGGTCAAAGTTAAAAGTTGCTTTGATTTGTAATATGGGTGCAAATTGTTTCCATGCTAAAGGATTGACCTAAGGAATAGTTGCCTATTCTGTTATGGCTTAGTTTAACATTATCAACAATAAAAATAGGTAACACGGTCATTAGATCCAATAGCTGCCAATAAGCTGTTGACTTTGTTCACATTTTGGTTAATAACCGACACGTAAGATAGTCAAAACTATTCCTATATTTCATTCTATGATCTAAACCAACAAGTGACTCACATTTACAAAATTGGAGCAACTTTTAATTTTTGACCCCCTGTACAACAAAATTGACTTTTTTTACCAGTTTTTACAGTTTTTATCCCATACTTACCTACACGATATTCACAGGTTTAAATATAAACTATACCTTTTAGAATCCTTGTAACAAGACATACCCCCCAAATCATGGTGTGCTTTTCAACACAATCGGAAACTTTTTAAAAATTGTATCCCCTGTGTACCTTGAAATCCAAGCAGGGGGCCATGAAAGGTGTGGCAAGTGCTTCATCAATTTTTTTGATTATCATGTATAAAGTCTTTGTGTACCCCAAATTCACAGTTTTATCTGGGTTTGCACCCTTCACATAAGATCTGTTCATTACAGTCCCCCACTAGATGATTTTCATGGCATTGGCGTATCTGGCAACAGAAACACAATTTTCATAGTAGTAGACGATTTAAGGAAGCACCATGGTTTATTATGCTACGTGTCTGCCACAAGCTGTGAACTTTGCTCATATCCTTTGTGTGCTCACCAAAGTTAGCAAGGATGAAGCTTTGTGGCAACTGGCTGAAGTCATGTGAATATATTTTCGCTGGCTTCTGTTTCGGTATTGCATGCAGCATTAAGGCATCTTCCATGATTGTTGTATCATTCGTGACATTTTTTGAATAAAGATGGATTCCAGAATACGAAATCATTTATCAGTAATAAGGCCTATGGATCGTAATTGTCCCTTTAATTCTATTTGTATAAATGGTTCATTGAATGATGTTTAATGTATGCAGACTGAAAGCTTGAACTGCATATCAATTAATGCTTAATCTTGAAAGTTAACAAAACTTCTCACCAGAATCCCTTGATGTACTTGATTTATAAAGTAAATGCCATGTTCTGACTCCACTTAACACTTACGAAACACCTTAAAAGTTGTGATTCAGGGCCGTGTTATATTTGCATTTGAATGTTGGCTTTGCTCTTTAAAGGAGGTCTCCTCAATCTTCACCCTTGCTGTCACCGACTTAATACCTCGGGAAGCCTTGTATGCTCATTTGTGGGTATGCATTTTTGTTTCCCGATTTCATAAGATTTTTTTTGGTGGGGGGTGTGTTTTTTATACAAACAAACCATGATTTTGCAAACTAAAGAGGTAATTTTTTATCAGTGAGTCCTTAAAAATTAATAATCGCCAATTAACGATTTTTGAAAATTCTTATCAACATATTTAAGGTTTAGGATGTTATCATGTTACTCTTCCTATGGGGTCTCCCCCCCCCCCATGCTTGCACTTCTTTGCATTTTCCTTTAAAGGTTGCTTGTTCCATTTTATTCTTTTGTGTTCCTCTTAATATGAGAGCCTGGCACTTGCAATCTGCCTCTTCAAGTACCATGGAAACAAATTTGCGTTTTGATGGTAAAGCAATAATGCCTAATTGCAAAGCCCGATTCAATACTGTGCTAATAGTGATGGTTTTTAACCATTACTTTAAAGACAGCCATTTTTTTTATATCTTGGGAATGAAATGATTTAAGGGCCAATTTGAGGACCTATGTCTTGGTGAAGACAAACTTCCTTGAATCATAAGGGGTGATTTTACCAGACATTTTGTGAACCATTTTTTTTTTGGTGGGGGTCAAAAGCCCATGCATACCCAGCTGTACCAACACAAGCTCAAGAATCACGGTTAATTTTTAAAAGAAAGAAACTCTCAACTTTTTCGATGACACTGCAGAACTTGTGTGCTTTATTGATTGGTTCAGATGTTATAGAGAAAAGTGATTTGTTACCGTTAGCAATAATTTTTCGCGCAAGCATAACTCCAGCTAGCATTGCACAGATGTGTTTGATTGATGCACTAAAAATTCTAGATTGGAGGACTTGTGGTTAGTTAACATGAGTGCTAGGTGTCAATGTTTCATATAAAATATACCAAATAAGTTTAATTAGTGGTTTTGTACCCAACTCATGTTTGACCTCCCAAAAATGGCCCAGAAATAGGCCCACAAAATTCTGTTGACAAAAATTTGCAATCTGGCACAAATTTCAATTTTTGTCCTCACTGAAATACACTCCCCCAATTTTAACTGTGCCACCATGCACTGATCATCATGTACACCTTTAAGAATTTGAAAATGCATCGTGTTTTATGTGCAGTTGACTTAAACTGCAATTTTCCATTCCGAGCATATTAGCAAATTACATTTTATCAGAACCAACATTTTCTGATACCATCATTAACAATTGCAATAATAATTGTGTAAATGAGCTAAATCCTGGTAAAGCTCTCATATGTGACTCATTAAGGTGTGGTAATCAATAATGTCGTTGAAACTGATCAAAAGCGTAATTCCCGTTTGCGTCACATCAGTGCATACAATTACGCACACCATTTAGTCAGACTCACAACAGGTGCATTTTTCCAAGACGACGACGACTAAAACCGGCTCATCTAATCACTCGAGGATCTCACTTTGCATTGCCTTGTTTGCTCTTTGATCACGCTCGTGGCGTGTCTTAGCAGCCGTTTTGATTGGCCAGTTTTAAAAAAAAAACAGTGGCAAACCTGTGTAACAGCTAATCGATAGAAAAAGTGTTTTTGCGCTAGAAAACACAACACGCATATGCATTGGCTATGTAGCATGGCTGTAGGGCTTCGATACAGTCTCATTT
This sequence comes from Ophioderma brevispina, assembly GCA_023653785.1. Lineage (NCBI taxonomy): Eukaryota > Metazoa > Echinodermata > Ophiuroidea > Amphilepidida > Ophiodermatidae > Ophioderma > Ophioderma brevispina. The sequence goes on along the minus strand of JAMKCH010033775.1, from coordinate 21,573 downwards.
TACAGGGCATAGTTTTCAGTACCAGTTTGTTAGGAACTTGGCCCATTGGTCTCTGGGTATTGGGTGATACTTAGAATATATTGGGTGAAATTCATGGATTTTGTTTGCTTTAAAAGTGTGTTTAATAAAAATGGAATATGACCTCATTTCTTGGTATTAGGTCATGCAATAGCAGCTTCATGTTAAAAAGTGTTTGATTAGGGTGCATTTAGGGATTACTTTTGAATTTAAAAAAAAATTATCCCACTAGAACTGGATTAGGTTGTATATGAATACATATCTTACTTTCAGACAAAATTGGGATTTTGTATTTTTAACAAAACATAAAAAACATTTAAAGGTGCGTGTCCGATCGTCTATGGGACCCTCTGATTTACACGGAAGTAGTAACGATTTAGATATCAGCTGAAAGGGCCGTATTCGTGTATTTTTCTCATTGTCGTCCTGAAATTGAGCCTTCAAATCAATTTTCATCCCAAGAGATTATAAACAAAAAACCGCCGTTTTAGTGGTTAACCATCAATATTAGCACCAGGATTGAATAAATCGGAGGCTTTGCAAAACATGTATTTGCTTCTACCATCAAAAAAGCAAGTTTGTTTCCCACGGTACTTGAGGGGTGTATGTGCAAAGTGCCAGGCTCTCATATCAAGTAGAGAACACATAAATATGGAATAAAGGCTTTGTCTGCTTTTTGTTTATTTTTTTTTTATTATAGTTGTGTTCCATTGATTATTTTTTCAACATATATCACAAAAAAATACCGCCAAGTTAAAGCTTGCAAGATCCCCCTGGCAGGGAGCAAACTGGTGGCGAGCAAATATGCAAATGAGCTCATTAAAATGCAGTCAATAATGAGGACATACCACCGCCTAGAAACCTGGGCCATTGGTCTTCTGATCAACTTTGGCTGCAAATTGGCCCAAGCGTTTGTCCAGGAGATACAAAAAAAGGCAACCTAACCAATACTTAAACCAAAATGGAAACACACACACACACATAGAAGGAATCTGGTATTGCAAAAAGAGTAAAACTTTCACTTATCGTGAAATTAGAGGTATAATTTTAATTCACATACACTATATGTGACTACAAAGAGCTTGTATTTCTGTAAGATCTGCTTATCTTTGATGGACTAGAGCAAAAAAATAATTAGTTGACCTACTATACCAAAAAGCTTTTGTAAGGTGGAAATTACCATTAATGTGCAGATAGTGATTTGAATGTACCTCGATTTGAGCATACAAAAATTCATGAATTCTTCTTAACCTCTAACACAAATGGTTAAGAAATTATTTTGTGCTCTGCACCTTGAAGCATTACATTCGTGTAGATGTTATAATGCTAAATTTTGTTGTCAATGACTGTAAATTGTTCCGTGAAGGTGTCTGTTTATAATCAATTACGTTAAAACCCAATCTGCGACAATCCAGTTGTGATCGAAGCTAAAGTGTGAATTAGTCCCGATGGCAGTGCCAAGGAGTCCTTATTCTTGATTATTGTCGATTTTAACACCGCATACATATCCACTCCTTTCTCATGTTCACCTAATCAGGAATGTAATTCACTAACTTGGTGCAAATAGAGATATTTTGTCACCAGTCTGTCTGGGTGAGCTCCTAATGGGAGCATGTGCGGATCGCTTTGGGTCAGCTCGGATATTTGACAATTGTGTCTTGACGTGAACGGAACACGTTGAAGTTTTTCTGCACGACCTTATGATTCCCCTCAAAGATGTGTAATCATTTTCCCATTTCAGCAGACTTCGCGCTGTTAAAATTGGAGCTGTAATAGCACATAACATGCATATAACATCGGCATTAGTAGGTTAGAAAAACAGAGAAGACCCATTGGTACTTAAATTTGATAGAAGATGCTGTTTTGTTTAAGGTGTCACACTAACTTGATAGCATATGCTATATTTTGGGCTTAATTTCGCTTAAAACTGCAATTTGAAAAAGCGTTATGAAATTTTACAATATTGTTTTCACTGTTTCAGCATTATTAAGCTGGTAATATACAAGTGTTTTTAGACTGCAGTGACTTCTGGTGTTGTACAGCTTTGCATCCAGATATCTGCATGTTAATGAATACCATTATCTACTTTGCATATGACCTAATTTGCATATGATCTAATTTGCATATGAACAAAATGATCTTCTTAATCAACATGTGAGCTTCGTAGGGTGTTGACCATGACTTCTGGTGCTGTATATTTTTACATTAAGTAGGATCATCGGATAAAAGGGTCTTACAGAAAAATACCATACAATCAAACCCCTGAATCAATTTAGTACAAACTTGAATATGGTAAGGATTGAACTCCCCTCCACAATTTTTTGCAGTTTCAAGACTGTGTGATTGGTTTTAGTGTTTTTAGTTATTTTACAATTCCCAATTTTTACATAAATAATTTTCCCAGCCTAAATGGAAGGTGCGTTTAAACTGAAACTTTATGGATGTGGTATAAACAAATACCTAAAATCTTACCTTGGCTTTTTTGAATCAAGTGTTTTTCTTTAGAAAAAATATTTTAGGAAAATAATTTAGGGAAAATTAGAAACACCTATTATTTCAAATAGAAACACTCATCTGCACAATCTAACGTGAGAATTTTTAAATTTGATTTCCTTTCCATAGGAACCGTTTCATCACCAAGGGAGTCGTAGTTTCTTCTAGGAAAAATTATGAAAAGTGGATACTTCAGTATTTCTAGAAATACTTCAACAAAAAGTGTTGTTGCGACCACCTGTTCTTTGTTTTTTGATGATATACAGAAAAATAAAAATTGTATGGAATTTGATATTTCTTTAACCATTAAAAACAAACACCATCTTATAACTCCTCATTTACTTGAGAAATAATTGAAATAAAATGTGTAGTTTTTCCACAAAATTGCCCCCATTTTGGTCATTTTTTATACTGCCAAAATCAGCCCCTGTACAATCTATGCGAATTGGAAAATGCTAACGTGACATCTCTAAAATGCCTTGTTGGAAAAAAATAAATTTGTCACACATGTTTCTTTCGCCAATACCAACATTTCCTGAGAAACTTCACCAGATCTGGGCACAAAGCTGTAGCTGATAATCCTACCTTAAGCTATCCAAATATTAATGAACTAATTTGCATTCCATTACAGACTGCATAATTCTTGGTTTGAATGAAAACTGTCAAGACTTGAACTTGCCTGTGGATTTGGAAAACAATCCTGCCCTGTTTATCATTAACAAAAGCTTATTCACTGCTTTTCCCCCTGTGGCTTTGAAAATATGATACTGTAAAAAGCCAGTATTGGCATACAATTAGAGAAATTCCTGGATTATCCGGATTCATTGGCCATAAATGAAAAAAATTCTGAGATCAAATTGTTATTGTATAAAGGTAAAACTGCATAAAAAACCCAAGGTTTAAGTACGGCAAATTTATTTTAGAGAAGGGTCTTGTACCCTAAAAAATCATGTTCCAAAAACTGCTCCCGATCTTAGTGGATGCTACGCTAAAGTTTGGCCTTCCTGTCGGTTAAAACTTTGGATTTATTTTCAGGAAATGGGACTGCTCCCCTGCTGTTACATCTCTCCAGATATTATATTCAGTTTCCATTATAACTGATAAATTCACACACCTGGGTGTTAAATTAATGGTTGTTGGCATCTAGTACAACATAAAAATGTGTTTATGTCAATTTATTCGGGGGTTGTTATTTTTTTGCCCGACACAACCCATTCTGATCTGGCAAATTATGAACAATGAACCATCAATCTTGTCTTTACAGTAATTAGGTTTTTTTTGGGAGATAAAAGCACTATCATGGAACATGGTGAATGAGTATCCTAAAAGGATTCCTATCTCATCGCCTGCCTTGATCCCACCACCCACTTCCTTAAACTGGAGACTTTGGTATACTTGAAATAATTCAAACCTTTCCCCGTCACATCTGCAATTCTTGACTGAATCTCTTGTTTCAAATTTTTGATTAAAAAAATGTTAAGAGCTATCAATTATAGCCAGGGTAAAAAATACACAGAAATTCTGCTTGCAGCATCAAAGCTACAATTGCAAGTGTATCCACACTTACACACCAGAAGAGGGGGCTGTGAACATCAACAATACCATACCCAAACAAATCTTCATGATAATCAAGAAGCTTGGTAGTGAAATAGCTGCCAGTTGGGCCAGAAATTTGGTCAAGTGGTCTCTTGAAATTGTTCTAAAGGCAACACAGTCACCTGAAAACTTTAAGAGCCACTGACCAATGAAAGAAATTAAGAGTTATCCTAATACTTTGCAGCACACAGATATGTATCACATGCAGCTATTGCACTTACAAACTTCTTGCATTCACATTCTATACCTACTCTTTAATTTTCAAGGTGGTACCCTGAACTTGGTGGAACCAAGCCTGTAATTATTAGTACCACTTAACATCACGAACTTATAAAGACTCGGAGAAACCGGTGAGCATTGAATTAAATAAAGACGACAACTACACGGTCTCGAACCTGGTCTTCTTTCTCGCTATCTAGGCGTGAGATTTAACAACTGGACCACAGGAAACCACAGGGACCGTGTTACACGTGGATACCATAGAAACGAGCGCTTAATGTATTTCAGTCTTTATTTTAAGAGTCTCAAGCGGCCGTATTATATAGCTAAAATGTACTTAGAAGGTGATTACTTATATGCATGATTCTGCCAGAATCTATGACAAGGCAAAACTCAATTCAATGCAACGCGAGGATCAAGTACTGATACAACCCGAGAGGATTATTAGACAAATATTAAATGAAAATAAGAACTTGGAGCATTGAATTAAATAAAGCAAAAAACCAGTCTTGACCGGGGTCCTCTCGCTATCTAGGCGTGAGATTTTACACGGGACCAAGTATGATACAACCCGAGAGGATTATTAGAACAATATTATATAGATACTACCATTTTATCACTTTGTAATTGTTCAACAATAACCTTGCAATTCCTGTTTTTTGTTGTGTTCCTCAATGCAGGTTATCGATGTTTTCAAGTCTGGCCATGTTTCTCACTGGTTTTATCCTTGCCCCGTCGTCATATTTCTTATATGGCAATGAAGAAAGCGCCCTCCTACTGGTGTCCAATATGCGGGATCGCACTGGGCATAGGCCTCCTTTGTGGCTTGATCACCATGGCTATTGCAGTTCTTTGGGTACTCTTCATGACAGGTTTTTGTATGGACTTTTCATCACATAGCCAACGCTGGTGATTCTAACATTTTATGGTGTAAACAATCATTTGGATCCCAATCGGCGTATCATTTGGATGCGGGGCTGTCGGTGGCTTATTACATTAAAATGGCAACGTGAGTTTGGCAGAATATCAACTGCGATAATCGGAGCCGCCACAGTCATAACCAGTGCGGACTATTTTTTAGAGCTATTTCGCTTGGGCAATATGTCGTAAGACAGATTCGACTGCAGAATTCACAAGATTCTAAGGATTCTCACGGGCTTGTGGTACAGTTGGCGATCCTAGGCGTATGGCCGGCTTATGCCATCTCGGAATGATACTGCAGTTTAGAGTCACCTTCCAAGGATATAATCACAAAGAGGTGAGTGAAAAAAGACGCCAGTCTTCTTTGCTGACTCACGGGGAGCCTGTCATCAAAATCTTAGAGTTATTCACCTAGCAACGGATAAAATAAGGTTTTTTGAAGGCCTAGATTGACAGAGGCAGTTTTGTGGGTGTGTGAGGAAAGTTTGAATGCTAGATATTGATGATTGAATGAGTGAGTATCTAGCCAATGCATGTTCTATGTGAGGGGGAAGGGACGGACCTGAGAGCACAAGTTCGGGGGGGGATTATGTTAACTCGGTATCCTGGGTCAGTTACACGCGAAAAATTGCAAGTCACTCTTAAAGAGACATGAGATTTCCAGAAAGCAGCGCCCCAATTTTTCTCAACCCTAGGTTGTTTCATATTTGGAATGCTTACCAATGTAATTAGATCAGACCTGTAGTGAATAAGCCGATACGCCGTCTTTATGTAATAAGATGATGCTTTTAGTAGTTCTGTCGTGTACGACCGAAAGTCAAAGCATGGTTTCTATGGGGAACGATTACGATTTAAAAAAGCAGCAAGTTCAAAACAAGGTTTGCGGTTTTCTTTTGAACCTGTTTGTCCAATAAACCTTCCAAACGTTCTCGGTAGGTGGTATAAAACCGATCCCGTGAAATTTAAGGTGTGAAATCAAAGGTTAACATCTTTTCTACGTATCTCTGATTGGCTCACTATATGATATGACTAACCAATCAAAGCAGTCATAAATGGGGTGTCCAGACAAACATTCTGCAGGCTGAGTGCAAATCTTGGAGGTGCTAAGTGCTAGTTCAAATGAAAAATGAGCTATTTTACATCTCTTGTTGCAAAAAAAACGGAGGGGGACGAGAGCACCCCCCCAAGCCCCCCTCTATATATTGTATGCACTTAAGCTTTTCTTACATGTCTCTGATTGGTTATTCGGTATTCGGAGGGGGGGTGGGGGGCAAAACTTCCATCCAAACCACTGATATTTGCCATATTTGGTGATTTTTCCCAAAAACAACTTTATTTTGCCAAAAATCTGTCATTTTTCGTCTGGGGAGGAGAAAAAAAAATTGGGGACAAATCCCCACCCCCAGCACGCAACTGCACTCAGGCCTAATTGAAACCTCTCTTACCCGCACCAAAATTTGAGTTCAAAATACAGGAGTATTAATTATCCATTTTGAAGTGTCGAGAATCCTTTAAAATGTAGCTCATATATTTTGGTTTGAAATGCAAATTTCTTAAGCAGATTCCGCTTGGCCCAAAACACAAACGGCCACTCAATGTCTCTTGAATGAAAAACCTGGAAATACACAAATTGTAAAATAGACACTTCTGGCATTTTTTAGCCTAATGGTTTATTTGCTACATGCAGGTGTCCAATTATAAATAAACCAAAACCTGCCCATATAACTGTGAGCATTGAGAATGTAGGTTTACAAAAGTGGCATATTTGGCTTGTGGTATGGCATAGATGTATGTAAATTCGACAACCTTTATTTCACGAATAAGGGGAGGTTTCAATTCCAGCAGTCAAAGAGATTGGAAGGTTTTCATGTCAAGCAATTATGTTTTCATTTGAAATCAGATGCAGAATTAATTCGAATCGGTCATACAGCATAATGTGTAGCACACCCTTTTAAAGGATGCCAGATTCTGAAAAGTGGAAAAAGTGGGTTGTATATTGTCCACTAAAAGGTGACTTGTAAAAGGGAGGGAGAATAAAGCATGGAGAATAAGACACGAAATTAATCGTCAGGATTGTTCATGATATTCAATAAATTTGCAAATGTTCTCAAACAAATGCAGAATTTCATTATAAAATGAGTTGGGTTACTCACTGAAATATTTTTGAATCTTGTCAGGAGTCTTGTTCACTCGGTTGATGAATGTTGGTGGTTCTAGATATTATCAGCCTACTCTTGTGGACCGTTGATGATGACATCACCTTGGTAATTCACTGATTAATTTTGCCCCCTAAGAGCCTTACACCACTGGGCACAGGTGATTCGGTAGTATCAGGAAAAGAACAAAAGCAGTGATATTTTACAGAATTGAGTATATCTTGACAATTTACGGTTTTGTACCCGGTCATTTCAGTTGTAAAAAGACCAACGAAGACCAAACGAGTAGAACTACTCAAGATTAGACAGCGAGAGACGAGAGCGGAGAGACTAGCCAAATATCAGGACCTATACAGGGTGCGCCGATGTAACGGAGAGTAGTTGCTGCTGAAGTAAAAGGCCTATACTCGGTTGTTAGCTTGAGGTCGACAAAGTAGCGACGCAGGCATATACACCTGACGATGTCAGCGTGCGCATGGGCAAAGCTGAGCGCACAGCAACTGACAGATGGCACAGGGTATATGCGCGTGTTGTACTTCATACTTCAGACTAGGCAAAGTATAGTACAATTAGGGATGTAGTTCAGTTGTACTAACACTGGCAAACAGAGAGTGAATTAGTGTAGAAAATAATTGCATGACGAAGTAGGGTATAGACTGATTCATTATGAAATGACGCCACCAGCAATATGGTGGAAAAGATAAATTACAGGACTACAATACCTTAAGCTGTCAATCATCCATATGTAGCATTTACACAGGGATCATTGACAGGTGAATGTTTGTAGTACTGGAATGCAGCTATCTTGTCCACCAACATGACTGGACTACAATAAGTAAAAACTGTGCAATAGATTCCATGATGTAGCATTTGCACAGGAAATCATTGACAGGTGGATTGTATTCCTGGAATTGTGTATTTGTCCAGACCTATTACCTTCAGCTTTTCCCATTATACAAAAACACCAAAATGGCGGACTAATACATCAAGCTGTCAATCAATCCATGTGTAGCATTTGCATAGGGGTCATTGACAGGTGAATATTGTAGTCCTGGAATGTGGCTATCCTGTCCAGACAAAAGGAACCCGCTATTCATTACTGCCAGCAACAAACATGCTAGATGCACTGCAAATCTGGCAGGGATGTCAACACCTGTTTTTTTTTTTTTTTTTAATGTTTTTACAAAAATGTAAACATCCAATTTGTGGAAGTGAGTTCAGTTCGGGTCCATTTCATTTAGTCTGAATTTTTTATGCAATATGTGTCCTTGTAACAGTTGCTAAGAAAAAGGGATGTATTGAGTATCCTTTCGTAGTGCAATATGTTCAGACCCCTTTGCGTAGTTTCCAGTCTTCTAATTCCCAACCACTTTAAAAATTAAACTCAGAATTTATGCTTCCTCCGGTGATCATTGCGTAGACAGTAAGAAAAACATGGAACACATCATTTTTGAGCCAATTTCAAATCTGACTGTTCCGTGTTCAAGAATGTTACCTATCTGTGCATAAATTACGGAGATTCCTGCAAATGTGGATGATGTGTCATAAGTAAACCATCCCTAGGCACCGTTTGTGATATTAATCTACTGTGGTGTGCAGCCAACAGAGATGTCATAACAGTCATGTGTACAGAGCGTATATCAAAATGTTCTGTTGTAATTCCAGGGTGGTAGGCACATTATAGAGTTTGTTTAGCTCTTTATACTCTGTTCAGTATAAATTCAAGGGTGGTGTCATGCATCGTTGCATTCATCAGTGTTTATGTATTACTATAAACCTTTATTCCTTTGACGCCAAATGCTGGAAAATTGGAGGGACATTGTGTAGTTTCAAGGGTGTGAACCAACACCCTTCTAACTAAGACCAAAACGAGTGTTGCATGGCAAGCCTTGTTAATATTACAATTACAGGGATGACAAAAGCCCAGATAAAATGTGTTGTAGGTGATGTAACCGACAAAGGACCTGCATACACAGCAAAAGTCCCCACTTTGGTGTCGAACGGAGGTACTCCATGTATATCCCAAAATGACTACATAGTACCCATTATACCTATATCAGATCTAATGTTTTAATACTTGAGGAGTACCCACGCTACCAGGTCCACAGCAGCAGGGGTGCCCTTAAAGGCATACTCACTCAGATCTATAGAGGGATCTATAATATGCAAATTGTGACCTTTGTAGGCCATTATGGCAAAAATCACAACATGATTTTCTGATTTTGCAACTGGGAGTAACTCTTGCAGGTCCCTAATAATATCAGTTGTTTTCAAGCTTTGTTGCATGCTTAAATCATTTAAGAGAGAGAGGAAATAGAAAGAAAAGAGATAGTATGTTAGCCGGGGTTCTTATATATAAGCAGAAGGGCCGAGAATACCAAACTTAATTTGAACGTGCCCGACTTTGAGGGCCAACATACACCTAAATATCTTAGTTTCCCTTTATATTTTAAAGGAAGTCGAGGGCCAAAATCAATGATGGCAGCCGGATGGCCCGAGGGCACTGCTTGAGCACCCCTGATGGATAGGGTCAAATATCTGTGGAGGCTCATTGTAGATTGTCTGTTTCAAAGGGAATCAGGTGGAGGGGGAGCTCCCAAATAACTGTTCCTGCGTCGATACCTCCCATATTATGCATAGTGCACCTGTTGCATTTGTAGTGAAGCAGAGGACACAGATAAACACCAAATCTTACTGGTAGAGTTACGAGGGCAAACAAATTTTGGAGGTTTAATTCCTGCCAATTCAAGGTACAATCAAACAATAGTTAAAAGTTCCACATGTTTGGAACACCAAATTCGTGATAACCAAAATCTATACCGGTTGGTGGACGGAAAGACACGGACCAAGGAATTCAATTTGCAGCATGGTTGCCTCTGTGTGGCTTCGCATCAACACTGCCAAGCAACATAGCCATTGTTTGTCTTGATTCTTCAGTGGTGTTGTTCTAGTTGAGGTAGATTTAGAATGTATGTTATCCCAGAGTCGGTCATGCATTTACCTTGTTTCTTTGCCTGTTTAATGACTTCATGACCGTATGCCTTCACCATCATCATCATTCCTGTATTCCATTTCGACTGCTTAGCCTTATTCTTTCAGGTGTGGCTAGTCACCATCTTTGTATGTATGGTAGGTGTAAAACTAACCAAGGTATTCTAGGGTCTGGAATTAGACTTAAGAAACTTGTAGCGCTGCCTTTTCATAGATAAAGGGTGGGAATTGTTGGGATTTCTTTGAAGACAAGGCTATTTCGGTTGCTGGTGACTGCTGTGCACTGGGGTTACACAAGAAAAGTTGTATTGTTGCAAATAAATTGGTGGCTTCCCCTGAAATGGCCAAAACAACCATCAGTGTGCGAGTCATTTGCCTCTCAATTTAGATTTTATTGTCCTCATAAATGAGCCCATTCTAAACATACGATTCTATTAGTAGTGACAGTTTTGGCACTTGCTCACATATGACTCTCAGTGTTTAGATGTATGTGTCGTCTAGTTCTATGCCTGCACCAACATCACAGCGTCTTTCAGATTTGTACACTGTCTGAAAGAGAATGGTCGGTAACTCTTGTCCACTCACGACTTGTCTTGGTTATCATGGCCATCCCACGTAACATTGGGCAACATCGTGCCTGAGAACCCCACACCATTGCGTCATAAACCCTGTGCCGCAAAACATTGGTCAAAATGTGACTTTCATCATGACACCTTCACTTTAGTGAAGGAGATGGTGGTGGCGGAGATGAACAAGCCCTCTTTAATCTCAGTCTCAAAAAATGCATAATGGTGCGCCCGCAGGAGGCCAGTGCTAATCTCTCTTAATTGGCGTTTGGGCCAGACTTATTATTAGGATGCAAAAAGAATGTTGGTAGTTTACAGATATATAGAAGATTATTTGATTGGTGGTATAACTCCCACGAGGGCTATCTCATGTTGGGTCCTTGTAATGAGCCAATACACAGCACTGTATCACATGTGGGGTTAACCAGAAACCAACCATACCAAATGAGACAAAAGGCAGCATTGTTTAATGATATTGCTATGAGTGACAATTATTAATTATGTTATCAAAAAAATTCCATCTGTTAGTTCCCCACCATCTCTTCTGAATCGCCGTGTGATATTGCATATGAAGTGAGTGCAAATAATTTTAGGGACATTTAAATAATCACACTCAATATTTCGCCTGTTGTCATTAACAGAGTTATCTTCAGAGTATCAAGACCACTTTCTCCAGAACTTCCAGAGGAATAGGCCGCCATCACAACATCCCCCGGAGCACGACATCCCCGATCCCAGCCCATCAGGAACGAAAGAACTACCACCTGGTAGACTAAGAAGACGAGAGACTCCGTCGCCCCAAACACGGCTACCGACAACTGGAACACACACAGCACACTGACGTCACCGATCAGCAACCACCGGGTACACAAACTACCCGGCTATCCAGACCAGATTCTAACAGATGTGTAGTACCTAGAGAAGGCTTTGTTTCCTTTTGAGTTATACTTGAACTCTACAAAGTGATTCAATTTTCCCACTGAATGAGGGGAGGAATTTATTTTGCACACACTGTACATGGTGCAGAACCCAAAATCATTTAAGCAGGCCAGCATGGTGGAATGTGCCAGCCTTTGACACCACAGAGATTTTCGGGTTTGAATTAAGTGGAAGATCTGGATCCACTTGATGGACGAAAATGTTTCAAATTCAGATCCCAAAAACCTCTAAAATTGCCAAGTACCGTTCTGAAAAATACAAACCTAGCAACAACAAGAACAACAAAAACCAGTTCCCAAACCCCCTAGTTGACACATGCTGTACACTCCATTACCCATTACCAAAGTTAAATTCCCTCCCCCTCCAGTTTCCTCCAGCATCCTAAAATCCAACTTTCCCACATATGTAATTATTTGTTAACTTTACATAGGCGAACCTAAAAAAAACAAAAGGCAAACGAAAACAAAGCTTTACCTGCAATTGTCAAGATTATTAAGATGACATTGTTATAAAATATTATTGTGATTATAATTTTTAAACTGATTTAGATTTACTGAATTAACCAGTCCATTGCAGTGAAAGATGAAGATGTTCAATGCTATGCTGATTGAAGGATTGGTACAAAATAATTAAAAGCTTTTTGTGTATGAGCTTACGATTATGAGCATTGGAAAGAAAAGGACTGGCGCACCTACTCTAAATTCAATGTGAAGTGGGGCATTCGCATCTAATATTATATTGACTATACTTCAATATATTACATATATTTTTGTATTTGGGGTTGTGGAGTTGTTGGCAAAACTCCCACGATTGACATTGCAAAATTGACAGGATTTGGAAAACCCCCATCAACAGCGTTTGGTATTGCGAATCTGCCGAAAACTGGATGGCATATTTTAACTTGTATCCAAACTGGATACTAACATGATTTGTGTCAAAATAAAATTCTGTGTTAAAATGTATGTTGACATCAGCATAGGTATGCTTAGGTGAACAGAGTTTGATAGTTAACAATCGTCCGAGGCGGAAACAAGGACTGTGTTATTTTACACACATGTTTGGTCACCTGATACCACTCCAAACACCATGTATACTGGTTGAGTCAACTTGGATTACTTCTTACTAACATGAGGGATGTGTTCTGCCACTGCATAACTGTTTTCACAATCCTACTTGCACATCGAGGTTGCTTAACAATAGGGCTAATTAGCGTATTTCAGTACGCGTACGATCTGCAAACAACTCGGAGGAAATCGTACGCATATTGACTGTTAGTTAAAGACACTATCAGTGATTGCTAAATCAGCAAATCGAAAAAATCATCAAAAATCAGGTTTTTGCATGTATGTAAAACAAGTACAGGTATCTAAACAACCGGCAACATGATAAGACCACAAGCAACCTAATAAGGACAGAATCGGAGATTGGAGTAATACTGTCCGAACGGACCAACTCTACAACAGTAATTGAATGGGGAACTCGTATTTGAAACACTTGCCGTTTCTTCCTTTTCTTTCAAGTCTACAGCTGGAAAATGTAACTTATGAGAATTACAGACTATCCTTCACTTGAAGCTATTCCTGCAAATTTCAAATATTTTTCAAATGACTGATAGTGTCTTTAATAGCCCGCTTTTCCACAGGGCATTTACCAGGTTTAATTAGCTTATCATTCATTTGTCAAGATCGCCAAACAACGTGTGTGACCTAGACAGTTTAAACGCTGATATCGTCTTGCTAGTGCCGACTGAGAGCTCGTCGAGAGTGGATTCCCAAAACAACTACAGATAGCCAGGAGATGAAGTTTCAGGAGTATTTTTCCACAGTGTCTTGACATCACAACCCACAAACCACACGTCCGCATTCAAAATTATTCCCCGCATTGATCTGAGGAGGCGGTCAGTGCACGGAGTTATGGACGGGATGTTAACACCAAATAAGGGTTACTCGATGTGAACAATATCAAATCAGAAAAGTCTCTGATGAACCAAACAGATTACCAAACTAAAAGGGACATTGTAATATGAATAACATATGGATATCTGTATTATATTTGTACATGCATAAAGACTTGATATTTTTGCATATTCAAAAGAAAGAAGACAAAGCCATGTTGTGCTCTTGTGGGCACTACCAGTTGTCATACTCTCAGTTCCCATAGGCAGAGTTGCGTCACTTGTATAACTATCATTGACATTTGCATTATGAGTATTCAAAAAATTTGGCATTAATTACATTTATACGTCTATTACATTATACCCTTCATACCTTATTGTGTCATGTGCTTTATTCTGTTAAAATAAAGCATATGATTACCTCTGTGTCATGTGCTTATTTCCTGATTAAGCACATGATAATAGGTGGGTATGAAGGGTATATTGTAGTTAAGCCCCAAACTTCTCAAGAGAACTGAAGTTATTCTGCCACCACATCCTTCAACATGCAGTTTATTCCATTGAGGCTGCCGAATTCATAGGTGGTGGTAGCACAATACAAAATCCTTTCCCAAGACCCTTGCTAGTGTCCAGCGTCCACATTTTGGCATGATATTTGATGTAATTAAATTTTGTGAATAACTTGCCCAAAATTGAAACCACTTGCAAAATTTAGCCAAAAATCAGACCATTTTGCAAAAAACATTGACAAAACCCGGAACCGTTTTGCATTTTTTTCAAAATCTGATCCATTGTGCAAAGTTTTACCAGAAATCAGGTACTAATTAAAAACCTTCCAACAAAAGGGGAAAATACGCAGTAGAATGATACCCGAGGCCAATTCCTCAATCCTCATACGGAGTATATACCTCATTGAACTTATTACCCTGGGGATTGAGGCTATGACAGCTTGTAGTAGGGGTACTCATACATTATACATAGTATATATATTTATAGACCAGTGATATATTCAGCCTGTATATCTTAAAACTGTTAACCAAGCTGGGAAATGGGGTGATGCAACGGATGTAGGTGTGTTGGTAGTGAAGTTGAGAGGAAAGATTTGTTGTTTTCGAGTAATTACTATGTGATCAGAACTAAGTAGGCAAAATCAATGGTTTAAAAAAGAATGTCACACAATTTGATGCGTGTGAGAGGACAGATAAATTTGGCAGAAGCCTGACTAAGCAAAAGTACTTTAAAGCAATACAGACTTGATAAGTCAGAATGGATGTGGCATGATGTATATGTGTGTGTTGACAGTTGCTTGCATACCAAAAAAGTCAGAATGTGGGTGAAGTCAAATGGGTGAGCACATAATGTATGTGTAGGTTCACAAATGCTAATCGCTGCATAGGGAAAACAAATCAAAATCAAGTGGTGTAGGCACAATGGAACAGAGTGTAATCATGCATGTGGATGGTTACATGCACATGGATGGTCACATGCACCTGGATGGTCACATGCGCGTGGATGGTCACATGCACCTGGATGGTCACATGCGCGTGGATGGTCACATGCACCTGGATGGTCACATGCGCGTGGATGGTCACATGCACCTGGATGGTCACATGCGCATGTATAGAAAAAGTCGAGTAGCATATCCCAAGCACAACAGAAGCAGTGGATGTGTGATGTACGCATATGCTAACAAGCGCATGTATGCTAAAAAAATGCAAAAAGAAGTTAGATGCAATTTGGGCACAACTAACACAGTATGTATGTCTGACTGTATGATGATGCCTGTCAGAGCTGCCAACCCTTCCTGAATCTCAGGGAGGCTCCTCGGAGTTGATTTTTTGTAGGCTACAAAAAATTCAACTCCATGATTCATCGGGTTTGAGCCCATTATGTTGCATGTAATTCTTAAAACCTCCCTGATTGCCAAATGTTGATCTTGGTTCTTCTGCATGTACTGTAAAATTGGAATATTTGCGCTATATTAATTTTTGCACTTTTCGCGCATTTTCGGCCGCGGCAAAATTAAGAACATGCAAAAATGTTTGTTTTGTGTGTAAGTCTTGTGGGATAACTGAAAAAAGGGAATTTAAAAGCAGGTGATATGCCAAAATTTGCAGAAGCGCAAAAAATTCCACGTGCGAAAATAACCACTTTTACAGTATGTCATAAGTGCCCGTGTATACACGAATCCGACCGGGAAGCCTCGAAAGGACACCCTCTACGTCGCCGCCATTACGGGGGGCATCCCGCCACCAAACACACATGACACAGTACACACACGCCGTCAAATTTGGCTCACGAACAAATAAATAGCCCCATAATCATGATAATAAGAATTTACAACCTACCTTTTTTGCAATTGTTAACAAATTTCACCGTTTTATTTCCATGGATTTATGGAAGGATGATGTCAGGGACTGGCCTCAACCTGGAATTCCAGGGTAAGTTTCTTACTGTTGTTTTGTTAAAAATTTTTTTTTGTTTTTTTTGAAAGGTTTCTCTCGGCCACTTTGCGTGACCGAGAAATGAACGCTTATGGTTAGAATACATGTTAAAAATTGGTAATAACAGCCGCGTGAGAAAAATAATTTTTCGTAAGATTCAAACATCCAGACAAAAATAAAGTAACATAGAATATTGATAATTCCGTGTACGTGAAACTTGAATAGTTCCCAAAGACCGATCGTATTTGCTGAAAAACGTGTCATCTTCCGATGCGGGTTGTTTTGGTGTTTTAGAAAGGACACTTCCGTGCCCATGTGATCGATTTCGGAGATCTGAACAAAATTAGTCTCGTTTGTGCATGGAATGTGTATGCCTGGACTATCAGTAAACGTGAAAATGACCGGCGAGTTACAATTTAGACTGAAATGGATAGGATGATTGTTTCATTTGTATCATTAGCGAGTGAATTCGCACGCAGTTCGTTTCCATTTTTGTAACTTTTCATCGCTATTTGTGCAGCCAAAAAATATACATTTTTTCCTGGCCTCCCATGATGATCTACACCTGGATACAGTGGAAAACTAGTGTGGGTTTTTGCCGATCAGAAACTGAATCAAAATATCGATTCTTGGTGGTACAAGTACAACGTAAAACGCGGTGTTTCCTATCCGCCTTCCTCTCGTGTATAACGAGAAATGCAAAAGAGCCCCCCAGTAATGGCGGATGGTGAGTCGCCGCCACACGGCGTAGGGGCAAAATAGTCGACCGTCGGATTCTTGTATAGGAAGAGGTCACTACAGGGGGGTGTGAGGGGTATTACAGGTGGGGTTGGTGAGGGGTTGTGTGTGATACATGTGATCCCAAAAACCTCCACATAAACAACATTTTTGTTTATTGATTTAAAAAAATTACACAGCTTGCATATTTTGTACTAAGTGTACTATGACAGATAAAGGTTGTGTATGTTGCACAAGCAGATTAATCTTTTCAGTGATAGGACCTAAATAATATGGATATATAAACTGCTGCACCGGTACAGTCAGGGTCAAATGTTCACGAAAAGATGGTGTCAGAATCAAATTGTACAATTAAGAACAACAACAGACGATCAAAAATACTTTGTGTTGCCTGGTTTAGTCATGTCACGCATGAGTGCAGCTATTTGAATTTTTGTTTGATGTTTAAAACTTGTAATATATATTTTTGTATAAATTTTAGTAGGGGATTAAGGGCCCTAGGGGTAGTGTGTTTGTGTGTTTTTTTTGGATCTACATGTCATGTGGACCATAGGCCCAGGTCTTTAGATTGACTCATACATCGGTCATAACTCAGTCAAGGTTATCACAATCCTTCCGTAAAGTACAAGATTAAAACTAGATGTTGTTTGCTGTTTATAACGTCCCATACAACTCGGCTGACTTGAGAAGTTGTTGTATCAATGATCAATTTACTTAAACATTGTTTATTTTAGGGGTGTTGTAGGGACTATACGGGGTATAGTGTGGGATGATATGTGTTTTATATGGGGTTGTTTTGTTTGAAATCTGCTATACCCATCAGAGATTAGGTAAAATCTGGTTAAATGTGCAACAAGCGATTTCAAATAAAAATGTACCAAAAAAATGAACTTTGATTGTTGCAATGGGAGATTTCCATCAAAGAGCTCCCTATCTGCAAGGGACTAAAGATGAGAGTGTTTCTTTGGTATACAAATTGTGAAATTTCTAATTTTGTTATAGGAGCAAATACGAAATTCAGCTATGTTTATATTGAACTATCAGCAAATAAAACTACTTTATTTAAGTTATGTGTGTAGCCCTATAAAAAGGTAGGGAACTATGAGTGTCTAATCTATATGAAATTCAATAACATAATCAGTACCGAAAATATGGAGACTTGAAACACTGGTTGCACCTTTAAGTTTTCACAGCATGGTGGATTGATTCCAAAATAGCTCCTTGGTAACTTAATACACATCCACTGTGGAAGAATTTAGTTAAAGTCCGGGGAAAAGTTTTCCACAGAGGAGTGTAAATTGAAAATAGATAACCTCTGGCTAATTCATTTATACACCACCCTATATGGAAGATTTGGTAAATCCTGGGAAAGTTTTCCACGAGGAGTTATAGCTAAATAGATTAGCTCATTGACTAACTTCATTTGAACCACCCACACACTATGGGAAGATTTAGGTAAAAGTCTCCAGTAATGTTTCCACAGAGGAGGTAGATTCCAAATAAAAGAAGATCTTATTGGCGAATTCATTTGAAATACAACCCGCTGTGGAAGATCTAGGTAGTCTGTGAGGAGTACAGAGTTCAAGTGAATTCCAGTTAAGGCGACTACTCTAAAATACACGCCCCCCTTAGTGGAAAATACAGGTAAAGTGTTTTCACATGGGAGTGTGGTTGAAATGAAATAGCCTCTTTAAATATTACCACAAGGCTGACAGGATTTCTAGAATCTCTGGTTATACTTTGCACAACTGTCAGATTGACCTCAAAGCAAGGTCTGCTTGCGTTTCAGTGATCTCACGTGAAAAAACATTGTGTTCAAGAAAAAAAAATTCCCCACTTCAGTTGGTTATCAAACATAATCTAACATGTGTTCAAGACTATCAAAAAATTGGTATACTTTATACGATTCTTGTTGTAAAATATCTGCATCCATTATGGGAAAAGAGGTTTTGTACAAAATGTTTGATACATGAAAATAATCTTAGGCCTAAAAAACATCGTGTGTTGTGGTGTCACAAGAAACTCCCCAAACTTGATCAAACCTTTTTAAAATATGATTGCTCTCTTTGTTCTCAACAAAGCTGAGGAATCTACATTGCAGTATTATATATGCTGTTATTTTGCTTACGAATTTAATGTTCTGGGGAATTGTGCTAGTTATCTATTTGGCAAGAGTTCCACATGTAACCAAATTTTTGTTATTTTTAGCCTTAGGGTTAGGGTATTTGTCTTAGTGTAGGCTAAATAAAAAAGAATTTGTTTTTCCTGTACACTTTGAAAGGGGGTTATATGAGGACTTCATTTATTTCATGGAGGCTAGGATAGGCCTATTGTAACTCATTCATGCTATTATTTTTGCAATTCCATATCCATTCACAAAAGGCAAAAATAAACCTGCAAGAAAATAATATTAAGTTCCATCCTTTAGTGTGAAAACACTGTAAATAAGTCCTGTTTTTGTTTTCATGTTAAATTTAACTAACTAAGTTATCTTAAATTTTCTTTTAAAGCTTTTGAATGCCCACCAGAATTTGTCCACCACCATCGGTCCATATTTTATACTCAGATTGGTTGGATTTATAATAACTTCATTTTGGATTTGACAAAAACTGCAAAAAAATGTGTCTATTTTTATACCAAACATTAAAGACGACTTATTTTAAAGTGCAAATGTTGTGTTTATTGCAAATAGCTTTATCTGTGTAGTTTGAAACAAGATTAGGATTTTGTGAAATTTGACATAAAGCAGTAAACAGAGGAAGGGTGAGTCAGTATTTTTTTCTCTCCAAAACTTCCTGTTTCCCACTCAAAATTTCAACAATCCCCACGATAATTAAATATGCTAATTTACCTACAAAAACATTACAGTCATGTAGCTTTATCAATGTCACCAAATATCCTCCTTTTGGAGTTAGGATTTAGGACTGGATTAAGGGTTAGGATTTTGGTAAAACTTAGGGATAAGATTAGCAATTTACAGGTGAAACAAAATTCATTGAAAGACATAATTCCACCATATGTCCGTAGCTTCTAAAAAAACAGTAAGACATTGATATATTTATATGTTGTAATTTACATTAAATTAAATGCACAATTCAAAAAGTGATTTGCAATTTTGAAGATGTGAAAAATACATCAACATATGATTTTTCACATGCCTGCTATCTGTAACATTTTGAATAATTGTCTTGTGGGTTACATGGGTATTACACTTCATATGCAGAATAGATAATTAAACCAAGTATTCAACTGAGATTTACATGGTGATAATTTATTTGAGTATCTATTACACATTCTAATTGAATCCAATTAGAGATATTACGTGAGAAATTTCATTAACATTTAAAAACCACCAGTAGATTTCATCAAAGTAATGTACCTAAGGAGATAATTGTAAGTTAAAGAAAATCATTCTGGTTATACTTGAGGATATTTCTGCATGATGTATTAATGATGACACTTGTTTCTAATTTCAATTACTTGCAAAGGTTGAAGTTAATGAGGACATGCTATACAATAGGCAGACATTGAATACATGTTTGATCTTTTGCCAGACTATAAAGCTGAATACTAAGGTTGGTATTCTCAAAGGGAGTCTCATTTTAAAGGTTTAGTCCTTCATATTAATCGCACCACATACTCAGAAAGTGTGATGTAACAGTGATAGATGGGACGTTCTGATCACTAATGTGAGATTTTGGCCCGATAATCTGCTCCTGGAGCATATATTTTCAACCAATCTCATAGTGGCTTTATTCCGTTAATATGTTAAGTATTGCAAAAGAATGATTTTCTGCCAGCTCAAATTGCGCGGCATGCGTTTGTAGGCCAAAACTGACTCTTGGGTTCGAGTCTTACTCCAGGCACATAATTTTACTTAATTACTTTGTTTGGGGTTAGAGATTGCAATGAAAGCATCAGAGTTGGCGAATGAAGTAGATAATAGTGAATAGCTGCCTTATGAGATAATTTAACTGCTTATGGTCATGATTCTGGACCAGAATCTCACCTGTTATACCACACTTTCAGAGAAAATATGAAACTTGCCAAATAATTATATTCAAATTTTGAGATGTTTGTCTTTGCTCCACTTTGTGAAGCATTGGCCACAGCTAGATAATGTTGGTTTGCTTGTAACATAAAGTGGCGCTGCATATCACTATACTTCCAATTAGTGAGATAATCAGTGTTACACTATTAGGGAGAGACGTCGAACGCTAATGCCTATTCTTACGACTCTCCTGTGACAAGATTTTCAATAGACAGAGGCAAGAATAGGCATTTGTGTTAGACGTATATGGTTCTTTGCAACCTCCCCGTTATCATATGAAAGAAATGGCTTTTAGTTTTGCTCCAGAATACAGCAGATAAGGTCACTGTTATTTCACAAGCCAGCAAAACATTTCACCAATTGTAGCTAACTGTGTCTATTTTGGTGCATGTATTGTAGCCATTTTGTGAACATGGGACATCTATCCTGCAAGTATTAGAAACAATATATAAACATCAATGTGCCACCCTTGAAATGTAACTTTTAAAATGGGTTTCATTTTTGGCGGATTGGGAATTTTTTTCAAAACAGGAGATGAGCAAAGAAA